>CM026205.1:21635719-21712204 GCA_014839995.1 Xenentodon cancila
TGACCACAATGTACTATGTTGTGATTATTACCCTTTTGCTTCGGCTGCAGAGAATGCGTCTTTCATCTATTTTAGTAAGACTGTCTTTGAGTCATTGTTAAGGATGTTTCATGCAGTTATAATATTTGTTTTCTTTGCTCTGTAACAAGGTAGTGTCATCTCTGTTTGCAGTTTCAAAAGCAGTGGTAGTGTTCACAATGATTCATCGCTACCTGAATGAAAAACTTCAAGGGGAAAGCACAAGTGACTCATGCTGACCAAAGAAACATGCTGCCGTTCTTGCAAGTGAACTGACTAGAGATTGTAATTACGGCAAGTAGTGGCAAACGAGAAAGGAGAATAAGAGAAAGTTATGACTTAATTTTTGTTTAACAAAATGTAAATGTAAGATTTTTCCAATAATATTATTTATAAAGTTAATATATGTGGTTAAGTTATCAATATAGTGTCTATTTGAAAATGTTTTTATTTTGGCCTCCACCAAGCTTTTTTTTTTAACAAGGCTGAAATACAAAAAACAAGACAATACAATTGAATGTGCTTTACGTAAAAGTATAAAAATGTAAAAGCGTTTAAAAGCAGAGTAAAAAAAAAAGAAACTTTAAAAAAGAATGGAACAGATGAAATGTAGGAAATAAAAGTTACAGTGCATTGTAGGAAAACTGAAACGCAGCAACACAAAACGTGGATGAAGACGAAGCTTATTCGACGGTGCCTCCGTGGTATTTGACCAAGCCATGTCATAGACACGCCTAAAGAAATTGGGTCAGCTTTTGAAAACGGCTCATATGTCTCCTTTAAGGTCAAGTATACTCAAATGAGACATTGCTGTGCCGAGGTCAATCGAAAGCTACTGATTCTATTCTTCCCGTTATTGGAGCACAGCATCCTTAGATACATCTTTACCTTCCTGTTCAGATGCAAGATACCTTGTACTGATATGCCTTCACACTTTCCCTCCGCTCACTCCTTCAGTCTTCCATGAATACGCTACTTAGAAATAGGCTAGGTTATCATCTCTGTTTCCAACAATACAAATTCCCAGTCACTTCATTATATCTACAGTGATGCCTCTACCATTCCCATTCCTATTTATCTCCTCTCACCCAATGCCATATCCATGTTAAGCATCCTCAGGGAGGAAATGTAGTAATTAGCACGCTGATGCACGAGCCAGTGGTGTTGCTATAACTAGTTGAACAGCTATTTCCGCTCCTCACTCTGTGGTGAAACACTGAGCGAACCTGTGATGAGAGTGTGTGCGCGTTTTAGTGTATGTGTGCTGCAATGTGTCTTATAATGAGCTTAAACTAATACAGCGGTACATACTGTTCTCGTCAGAATAAAAGGTATAACGCTGATGACAGATGCTCTCACTATGTGGTCTAGCACTGACTCATTCCCATCTATCGGTCTGTCTTTCAGTGTGTCTCTGTATTTGTGCGTGGGGTTTGTGTCGTTACATAAGAATCCACACAGTTTCACAGTTGGGATGTGCACTGTTCAGTTGTGCAAACAAAGAAGCGAGGGAGTGTTACCATGACAATGGCATTAGAAACTAACCTTACATCAAACCGTGTGTATATCTGTGTGTGTGTATAATATATATAATAATATATATATATATAATAATATATATAATAATATATATAATAATATATATAATAATTATATATATATATATATATATAATAATTATATATATATATATATATATATATCTCTATATATAATATATATATATATATATATATATATATATATATATATATATATATATAGTACCTTTGCATTTGCATCCACTAAAGTCAAACTGGGAAAAGTGTCTCTTAGTGCACTAACAGAAAAGAAGAGGGTAGGAGGATGGTGATGAAATGGATAGCAGCGAAGAGATTTGTTGTTGGAAAGAGAGATGTGAGATGGAAAGGACAGGATGGAAGGCCAAATTGAGGATGCAGGGGAAGTTAATTAGAAGGAGGAGAGGGAGGGGGGTGGGGGGGTACTGATTTTGCGCCCAGAAGTCTTCAAATGATCTTTTGAGAACCCCCCATCCCAATCTTTCACGCCTGAATATGCCATTTTGCCAACGTTTTGAGCTGCCTGTGCAGCTTTGCCAGAGCTATGAGTAAGCTGCGCGTGGGCTTCTGCAGCATGTCTGTGCATTTGTGTGTGTGTGTGTGTATGTGTGTGTGCTTGTGTTGTATTTGCCTGGGAGTGTGCGCATATATTTGACATGACCTACTCTGGTCAGATTAGTGGTGTTTTCTCAGGAAAATGCTACGAGGGTGTGAATCCATGCTTGACCCACAGAGTGGGTCATCAGTCCTTCCTCACAGGTATTCCATCTTGCCTCGTTTCCTCGGCAACACCAGCTCACTCACAGACTCTCAGATATGTGAAGTACGGTATTACAGCATATTACATTTTCTTTCTTGAGTTTTCATTGTTACTTTTACAATCATAATAAACCTGATGTTACACCTGGAAAAAATACGACTGCTGGATTGAAATGGTCCACAGATCATGTCCATTTATCATCCACATACATGTTGGGTCAGTAGCAGTTTTCATACACTTTGTTTTGGGTTATTTTTAATCACGCACAAAGAACAGGCCACTATGTTTTGGGTCCGATATGTATGACAGTTAGTGGTTATCGACCAATGAAACATGTAGAGGTTGCTGATTTCTTCTGGTCACTTTAGATGGAAAGGTCTTGTATTAGGTCAAGAAGGACTTTAGTTGTTCAGATCTTATCATCAGAATCAAAGAAGGGTGGGTGTCCACATGAGACCACTGATATTCAGGAGAGAGCAAAGTTCAGGCAGAGTGCATTTATTTGTCAAAAAAATGAATTTACAGACTAGCAGATGCAATGAGTCATCCCGGGGAGGACTGACTAGACTGGGAAACTGCTTCATATATAGCTCAAAGAGTACCGCCAAGCTCCTCCTTAGATCTCTCTCTTTTTGGGCTCACTTACGCTTATTTTACACCATTAGATCATATATGCTAAATCTAACTGTGTCTAGTCCATTTGGTTCGCCATTTATTTTTTTTAAGATATATCCTGGGAGTGGCATGTACTTGTTTAATCATAGTCTTTATTACATCCTTCGGCACCTGCCCTTTTTATCACACCTCATTTACTTTAGGATATACTGACATCTGTATGCTGTAATAGGGTTATATGCTTGTATAGTTCAGTACCATATGCGAAACTTATCTGATAACATCCATAGATGGCTGGAGTGCTTTATACCTATTTAAATTTAAACTCACACATGGCAGGGCTATTTTCCGCTGTCTATGGTTATCTTTTCCTTCCCAACATTCTCCCCTTTGGTCCTTAGAAAAAGGACCGTCTCCAATAAGACATTAAAGGACAACCATGGACCACAGTCAAGTGCAAAAATACAGGTTTAACACAGTTAACAGAATATACATGGTTACAAAGGAAAAGAACCTAACTGATATGCACAGTGTACTATGAAATCAGGCCTACTCTTGTGAAGTTTGTTTTCCATTAACCTTTTTTCCCCTCTTTCCAAAGATTGTCTTGTTTTCTCTTGCCCAAAAGGCATAAGACATTAATTAGCCTCCTCAAGAAAGGAGACCAATCATGCCATGATCAAGCTGACATGCTTGACCACAAGGTTTTAGGCACCTTTGCCTGTGATTTGAATAAAAATTAACAAACACTTTAAAAACATCAAATCATATGTTTTTGCTCATCTAAACTAAATCACCTCAAGGGTGAACATAATGCACACTATGCTGTTTTTGGGCCTATGGGTGAGCGGGCCAATGAAAAGCAAGCTAAGTACCAGTAATTAAACACCGGTTAAAATAACTTTTAAACGGTTTTATGACTAAATAAGTGGCCTTTAGGCCATATGAGTAATAACACATCCAGTCCATCCTATTAAGGACATTCTAACTGCCTCTCTCTTATATTAGTACAATTACAGTGGTACGCATAAAATACTTTGGTATGGTACAATTATGTTCAAGACTTTCAACATTTTTCTTTTATCCTTTATACCCTCCTGCATTTTGACATGATTAGGATGAAAACTTTACTGTTGTGTGCCCCATCCAGAACATTGATAAGCACCTTCGTACTTGTAGCATAAAAGGCGGAGTCTGTAGTCTGAGGGATGAACTGATGTGGCTGGAATTTCTGAGGTTGATTCCATTCTCCAGTGTTAAAACATATAGTGGAAAACCAAGTTATATTGTAGTGTTTGCACATGTAATGATGAGGAAGATGGTGTTAGGGTAAACATGGCTTTGTGAGCCAAATGTCCAAGCGAGATGCCAAACCCGTCAACCCATATGAACGAATTTCCAAAATTCATGTAACGGTCCCTAAAATTGTCAACTGTCATGCACATACTTCACGTGCAATAGGGCAGGCATGATGGAGTCTGTGGCCGTGAGCCAGGGATCGTGCCAATTTCCTTCAGGGAACCCTTGATGTTTTTCCAAGGCTTGTGCAGGTGATCCTGCCAGACAATTAGTGGTTTTGGGGCCTTTGCTATGCAGACACATGTCTGAGTCCTTGTGGATGAATGCAGCTGGTGGATTTACAAAACTCTCATATGACCAACCTCCCAAACGTGTCCGTTGGGCACGTTTGTCCCTCATTGACAACCATGTGGTCCATAACTTGGCACAAATGCCATGCTACATATGAAAGACAGTGTAATCCAGGTTGTCATAAGGTGAAATGTGCAGTTCCTCAAGGCTTACAAGTTGGTATGGTGAGTTCTAGTATATCTGATTAAAAAAAGTCCCTTAATTGTCTGGTTGTGTAACATTTAGGTCAACAATGCTCTGATCCGTTGACACTTTTTTATCAGCATTTACTGGTTAGGACTGCACTTCCAACTGTGGTTTTCCAGTGCTGCTTGCAGCGTATGGCACTCCTCTAATGCTGGAACTCATCCTATGAGGGCCTGATTCTGTTTTGTGACCCAGCATGCTGCTTGTTCAGAGGCCCTTGCTTCTTCTGATATTGACCTTGGAGAGCCATATTTGTCTGTATAGTGAGGGCTTCAATCTCGCCCTCAAACTTCTATTTGGTAAAGTTGTGACTCAGTGGTTGCCCCAGATAAACATGGCTGGAGTGGTTTATACTTATGTAATTTTAAACTCGCACATGGCCTGGCTATTTTCTTCTGTTTGTATTTATATTTTTCTTCCCCACAAACATTTGGAAATATGTTTTATTTAAGGCACATTTCCAATATTTGGATGACTAGATGACAGCAGACAACACTAATGTCTAAAAAGAAGTAAACATTTGCGCAAGTTGGAATACTTTTTTTTTCCCCGGAAATAGTCCTCTCATGTTCATTTTCTATCCCTTTCTTCATTTACAATCATTTCATGAGTAGAGGTAAAAATGGTTTATTCCAAAGAAGGAACCAAGTAACCAAGGAAAACAAGAAAAACAAAAAACAAAAAGAAGAACAAACGAACTATTTTCGTAATGAAGCTTGAAAAGTGAAACAGGGTGTATTCCTGCATTTCACTTGGCTTTCATGAACAACTCAACTGATATGTGTTTAATGGAGGGAAAATTCAGTATTAAAAATCTGCATAAATACTTTTACTAGCTGTGATGACGGATGTCCACACAAAGAGAGGACATTTAGAGCTACTTAGAGGAAGTTAGTAATGACACAATGTGCTGTTTAAGGTGTCATAAAATTAACAATTTTGTTTTATTGTTGGAAAGCTCCATTGTGACTGGATTTCAGTTTCGGCTTTGGCAAAGCTTGTAGCACTGTGGATTAGTGGTTAGCACTGTTGCCTCACAGTAAGAAGGTTCTTGGTTCGATTCCTGGCCCTAAAGCATTTTGGACATCAACTGTGAGTGAAAAAGAAAAAAAAAGGGATGACATGACGGAGCCACACGGTTCATGGATTTAACTTCATTTATGAAGTTTGTTTTGCCTGGATTATAAAGACTCTGGCGCTTAGTGCATATTGGGTGCACAAGGAAGCTGTGACTCTTGGAAGTCCGTCTTGCCATTTTGCTCGAGGATGATGAGGAAGTCTGAACTTTGCATGTTCTACCCGAGTTTGCATGTTCTACCGGTGCTTGCGTGGGTTCCCTTCGGGTACTCCGGCTTCCTCCCACAGTCCAAAAACATGCAGGGTAGGTTGATTGATACTTCTGAATTGCCCGTAGGTGTGAATGTGAGCGTGAGTTGTTTGTCTTTGTATGTGTCCCTGGAATGGATTGGTGACCTGTCCAGGGTTTACCCTTGCGCTCTTCTCTTACTGGAAAACTTTAACGTAACGTAGTCCTGAACCTCTACTGTTTTCACCCTGATATTAACGTTTCTTGTTGTGATGTCATCTTGATGTGAAAAGAAGAAAAAGCCCAGTGTAGGAGCAGGAATGTCTTGCTCTGCCGTTTGAGTGTGTCACTGGGATTGAGAAAAGATTTTTTTATGCACCAAAAGGCGCGTCAGACAGATCCCTACCTTCCCTTAATTTGGCTGTTTGGGAGCCAAATTTGACCCTTACATTTTGTCAACAGAAAAATTGGCTTCGGATTTGGCATTTTTTAATATGCTGTTTGTTTACTTTGTCAACAGAAAAGGGCTATGGATTTAAAACTTTTTCATGTTTGTTGGACACACTCAACCATTTTGGACATCAACTGTGAGTAAAAAAGAAAAAAAAAAAGGGATGACATGACGGAGCACCACACGGTTTGTGGATTTAACTTCAATTCTGAAGTTTGTTTTGCCTGGATTATAAAGACTCTGGCGCTTAGTGCATATTGGGTGCACAAGGAAGCTGTGGCTGCTGGAAGTCCGTCTTGCTGTTTTGCTCAAGATTGAATAAAACAGTGCAATGGTGCATATTGGGTGCACAAGGATGCTGTAACTCTTGGAAGTCCGTCTTGCCATTTGGCTTGAGGATGATGAGGAAGTGTGGCGTGGTGGCTTAGTGGTTAGCACTGTTGCCTCACAGCAAGAAGATTCCTGGTTCAATTCCCGGCCCGGTGGGTCTTTCTGTGTGGAGTTTGCATGTTCTCCCCGTGCTTGCGTGGGTTCCCTCCGGGTACTCCGGCTTCCTCCCACAGTCCAAAAGCATGCAGGGTGGGTTAATTGATCATTCTAAATTCTCCGTAGGTGTGAATGTGAGTGTGATTGGTTGTCTGTCTTTCTATGTGGCCCTGGATAGACTGGGGACCTGTCCAGGGTGTACCCCTGCCTTTTGCCTACTATGCGTTGGGATAGGCTCCGACAGACCCCAGAGACGGATAAAGCGGGTATAAATGATGGATGATGAGGAAGTCTGGACTCTGGTGCTTGGTGCATATTGGGTGCACAAGGAAGCTGTGGCTGCTGGAAGTCCATCGTGCCATTTTGCTCGAGGATGATGAGGAACTTGGACTAAATGAGTGCTGTGCAGCTGAAGACTATTATTGGGCTGTTCATTCATGTGCAGAATCATATTGGTGCCAATATAAGTCTAAATGAAGATGACATTTCCTCACTGAACATCTGTGTGGTGCATATTTGCTGGATGTCAATATGAGTGGATCACAGGCTGGTTCAAATGCAAATGAAGTTGATAATAAAAACTGTTAAAAGGAAGTTCATTCTCACTGAGAAGACATTGGATAGTAAAATGGAAAGCTTCAAAAGGAACGTCAAGCAAAGTAATGGTCTCACTGGGGCCGGCGAATATGACTGCAAACTCTCTCTTGTACCAGTTAAAGTCAAGTCAAAAAAGGGTGACGGAGAAGGGAGGTGGGTGCCAATATTTTCTGTTGATCGCAAGATTAAACGCAAGATTAAATACAACAAAATGTAAATCCAACTACAAATCAATTCAGTTCAATAATTATGCAAGAGGAAACGTATTTTCAAGGAAAGAGTAATAAATATCCCTAACAAAGAGAACTGAAGCAAAGATTTTTATGTTACACAAGGCGCATCAGACAGATCCCTACCTTCCCTTCATTTGGCTGTTTGGGAGCCAAATGTGACCCTTACACCCAGAGAACATCATCCAACTCCGTTTCCAGGTAGAATACTTGTTGTATAGATGTTACATTTGGCATATTTTAGGCCTTTATCTTTGATATAATTGCAACAGTACCAGCTCAAAGATGATATCTGGATGAGTGTGAGTTCTAGAGATTTAAACTGACCATACCAAAAAGACTTAACAAATCTGCAAACATCACAGAAAAAACATTTTAGCAACTGGTTGATGTTTGTTGTTTGATCAGACTTGGTACTCAGTATCAGATTGAATAACATAGAGATCAGACTAGCATCAATGCAGCAGTGAAACAATCTGAATCCACCAGAGTAGGGGTCTTCGAGGGGCATTGCTTTCCTGTCCAACTGTTCACGAACCAGCCTCATCTGTGTGTGCTCCTAATCACAGCAGGATGCACTGATGAAGGGTTATGTAGACTAACTGGAGTCAAGATTTGAGCCGTTTTTTTTTTTTTTTCTTTCTCAAACCTTCTGTGGGACTCCTGTGGAGTTTCGTCCTCATCTCATTAACCAACTGCTGCCTGCTTCAGCCAAACATTCTACCCAAATTAGAGTAAATCAAATTTTTTCTGTTAATCTAGTGAAGCATTAGCATCATTTATCCACTTGTAGCCTTTCAACAACATGTAGAACTGGACCCAGAAATATCTGAACAGTGACCCAAATGTTTTGATTTGTAGCTTTTTAATCAGAATTTCTATATTATACGTTTTAGTATCATAACTGATGTTGGCTTATGACGTAGATTGTCTGGGGCAGCCAGAAGACCAAGTTCTGGACCAGTGGCTGACCACGTCAACTGTCTGTCCGGAGTCCAACACCGCAGTTTGATTCTGTCCTTTTTCTTAAACAGATATTTCAAACTGTTTAAACTTCAAGTTAAAGCAGCACTGAGTTAAACAAAGCACAGGACTCTTCAAAGGTTGAAAGGTTGTAATCCTGGTCCAGTCTTATTGGTGTCTTAAAACCCACCCTCAGTACAAGTATCGGTTTTTTTATCCTTGTTGGTAAGCTTTTTAAATACATGTCATCAACTTTTCCAACACATCTGCTGTTTGCGCTTTGTTATCTCGTACTTCCCATACACCAGCAAGCCTACATGCTGGCGTTAATTTCAAGGACTCAAAAATAAAAAAGAGAAAATAAGAGCATTTTTTAAACAGTTTATGTAATACAGCCTACTTCGCAGTCAGTTACTGAACTCTGGAAGTCATGGACATCATCTTCATCTTATAGGTTTTTAGTGCATTTATATTCAGTTTGTTTACCTTTAAAACCTCTTTGTGAGCTTTTCAATTAGTGTCAGTTGGTAAATTTACATTAACAGCGATGTAAACAGCATTTCTGATTACCATGAACCCAAATAAGTTCATATTCAGAGTAGCCACTAATCTATTTGTGTGGTGTGCTGCTGATCTTAGTAGCATTATGCAGAAATATGTAAACATTAAGTGATCTGTGACATGTCGTTCTTGCAGTACTTTGTGAAACACACTGCTGCTTCACAACACATATCTTACACTCCCATCAGACACTTCAGAACAGAGCGGATCCAAGAAACTTCTTTTAGGGTGAGGTAGTCGTGCTCCATGTTTTCAGAGAAAGCTAGGGATGGGTGCAAGCTTTTCACTTACACAGAGGGTCATGAAATGCAAATATGGAATGAAGCAAAAAAACAACAAAAACATATTGGGTTCCTAACATCTGAAATGAAATAAAAATACGTGTATAAAGCCTAGACGCTGTCTCTCTGTATTTAGAAGAGCCATCCAGTCAGCGTTGCCGTGCTTGGCTTGATTACATTCCCCCCAGTTCTGCTAAAGTCTGTGCATGCCCACGCCATCACACTGCCTCCACCTGCTTTACAAACAGGTTTTTCTTTTTTAGTCATGAGCTTTTGCACGTTCTGGAGTGAGACTGGGCTAGCCGTGAAAATATCAGCAAATACATTGACCTTGCTGCATACGAAATGAAATGTCTGTAATTAAGAGTTTCACATTTTCATCCAGTGACTCTCCAGACTGAAAATGATGATTGCCTTATGCTGCATTATTACAAGGGATTGTAAAAAAAAAAAAATAAATAAAAAAAACAAGAATATCAATTAGATTACAAGTACATGGATACTGCACATAGCACTTAAAATAAAAAAAATATATACTTTAAATGCCAAAGACATTAAGAACAGTAATTCAGACACATAATACACATCTCATGGTTATATTCATATTTTTTTTTTCATTATACTAAACAACTCAGTCAAGCAGGAAGGACAGTTACATATAATCCTGTGTGATGCCCAATACGGTTGTTAAAGTAACTGTTTTTAAATTCATTTGACGGCTCAAATCCTTTTAACTCCGAGTGGATTCTCCCTTGATAACACATAAGGCCTGGCAGTCTCTTCTCTGCTATTTCCCAGCTATCTTTCACAGCAGTCTGTCAGCTGTGAGTTTTCTCAGTTCTGAGCCCTGCTTCCTCTTATTTCACTTTTTCCATCAATCTTAAATCCTTTGTGGCTTGCAAAAGAGTCTCTGATGCACCTATTAGCATGCTTTTTTTCCCCTGTTGGTTAGAATGATCAAGAAAAAAAAAGTGAAAACACTTAAGAGGAAAAATACTGTGTTTTAGGTATGAAAATAAAACTTTTCTCGCAGCAAGATCACATCAGTGTTTCCGTGGCTTAAGGGAGTAAGTGACCAATGTAAGCCCAAAGAGACAATAATGGAATAAGGATACATAAAAAGAAATGGTAAAGAAATAAAGACTGAGAAAGGGAGGATGTGTGTGTCTGTATGTGTTTGTGTGTGTGACCTCAAAGTGCTCAACCTGTCATTCAAGCTTTAGGGGTTTATCTTTGAGAGCAAGAGCACCTGGCTTAGCTGGCTTTGCTGCAGGTACGGCAGATATCTGTGTGCACACTCGCTGAAGATGTGACGGCAGGTATCCACTAGTGGGGAGAGATATGACAGTGTCATTATGTGCAAAGCATAAAACATTCACCGACGTAAGCTCCTCTTTTCATGTTTGCCTCTGTTTTGGTGTCATTGAACACAAAAATGCACCACACACATAATTGGGAAGCAGCAGGCTGTGGCGGGAGATAGAAGGGTACCGGGAAGTGTACGCTTTCCTGGGCCGGTTATCTCGACCCGGTCAACGCTCCCGAAGATGACTCCCTGAGAGGCTTGAAATTACAATTGTGCTCATGTGACGGGAAAATATTTTGGATGAGCGGTGACATTGGCTTTAACCTCTTTTGCGCTGACATACCGTAAACTTCACAAGCACACAAATGCACACGTGTATTTTTCAGCTGGCTGGGTAAATAATTTTTGACAGCTGAACACAGAGTCAGTCCCTGAGCTTTCTCCTCCAGCAGAAATTCTCATGAGGGTAAAAAGTGGGATGTGACGCTGCAAGAGTACAAGAGACACCTGCAAACACACATTTATGAAACATCCGTCCATCCATCCATCCATCCATCCATCCATCCATCCATCCATCCATCCATCCATCCATCCATCCATCCATCCATCCATCCATCCATCCATCCATCCATCCACTTTCTATACCCGCTGTATCCTTCGCAAGGTCACGGGGGTCTGCTGGAGCCTATCCTGACTCATTACAGATGAGAGGCAAGGGTACACTCTGGACAGGTCGCCAGTCTATCACAGGGCCACATATAGACACAGACAACCCTGCACACTCACACCTACGTTTAATTTAGAATCATCAATCAACTTTGTATGTATGTTTTTGGACTGTGGGAAGAAGCCGGAGTACCCGGAGGGAACCCACGCAAGCACGGAGAGAACATGCAAACTCCACACAAAAAGACTCCCCCATTTATAAAACAATAAAGGCCAAATATCATAAATCTTAACTTAGTTTAATCAGTGAATCATGTTAAGTCAATAGTTGAATCATTGTGAATTAATTAAGGGAATACCCGAATGAGTCATGTAACAACTATTAGTTCTCCGTTTGCATGTGATGGTAATTAAAGGTTTCAGTTAATGTTTTATAATTACAGCACAAAAGCACCCTCGTACAGGATATTATAATAATCTTATTCTGGCTGACATTACTGAACCCACAAGCTTTGCATTTGTCACCACTTGAGTATGTAGGACCCAGATGCAGGAGACGGAGGCAGCATTAGTTCCAATAAAAGTGATTTATTTGAATGAAAAAAACGCTGCTGGACAGGTTTAAGCAAAACCAAAACAATACAAAAGCCCAAAATTGACCAAACCAGAAATAACTATGACCAGGCACATGAATAGGACAAAACGGTTGAAAGAAAACAACATGGACCAGCAGGGAGCAAGGGAAAGACAAGACAAGATATATACACACAGGACTTGAAGAGACACAGGTGCAAACAATCAAGGCAGATGGAAACAAGGAAGTCAAGACAGAACTAAAAACACAAGGAATTTAATACAAAACAAACAAAACAAAAAGACCAAAACTGAATCATGTTCTGTGATTCAAACTATGGTACAGGATAGATAAGGCAAAATCAGAAATCTTTCTCTGCTTTTGATGGAACACCGTGTTTGCCCTTCACTACCACTTCCACATATCTCTTGAAGGTACCATATATAACATTTTATAATCAGCCAAATGATTGTGCAGTAAGTATATGCTGAGAAGACTGTACTGACAAGAGGAAGCCGACTGACAGGCCTTGTAATACAAGATGTGAATCAGAGCATCACAACATAAACCATGTTGTCAGTGCTGGCCTAAATACACCATTAACGTCAGGTTGTAAAACGGATGTACCACAATGCCTGAACCACAGGACAAGCAGATCACCAGCGCTTGCTCCCGTCAAAAAGCAACAGCGAAGCAAGTAGAAGTTTAAGTATGACAAGTTACTTTCAAGTAGTCATTTCTTTCTGCTTGTCCCCTCTTTAAGGACTGCCACGGTGGATTATTGTGTTCTGAATACTGATTTGCTGTAGGTTTTAACGCCAGTTGCCCTCCCTGACAAAACTCCCCATTTATCAGGCTTTTGGAATGGCAATGACAGAACTCCGGCTTTTCTCCACCTAGTGGACGGGATTTTGCAATGGGCAGGGGGTTAATTTCAACCTTTGGTGGGACAAACCTGCAAAGGGTCTGCCGATACCCATTATGTCTCTTCAACAAACCGAGGGTCAACATGGGTGTTGTTGTTCCCCAGTGGAGATAAAAGATTCAGACATGGTTTGTAGTTTCCTCAGCACACAGTTACACTTTAAACAACATAAAATGACAAACTCACTTATTTTGCTTCACTTTTCTTGTGGTCATTACTTTGTGATAGCTTGTGTAGCCATGACTATTGATCAGTTTTACAAATTAATGTACATATTTTACTGTCTCAGCAGGCCAGTAAAGTCAAATAAAACTGATCACAGTGTTTCAGCTTCTAACTGGAGCGTCAAATTTCCATGTTTACAGTTTATTGTAGTTTTCTTTACATCTGTTAATGAACAGAGAACACATTTCCTTGTTGATTTACAAATAAATATATTTAGAGAAAGGCATATTCCCTCTGGTAGCTTTTTTTTTCATACAACAGTGAAAATCCATCAAATTAAAGAGTGGAATCAGCTGAACATTTCAAATGTCTCCAGTTTAAGGTACTTCAGTCAGGGGTAGATTGTATGTTTTTTTGGGTTTTTTTTTGTTCCAGTGCTGGATAAATCTTGCAAGCCATGCACTAAAGAAATGCAGTTATGAGGTTGTCTTATCTCCCCCAGCTGAGGCCAAAGGGTAAAGAGAACAAGTTACAGCAGATATTTCCTGTCTTACTAATGAATTCCTTGCTGACACGACAGTCAGTGATCACACAGGAGGATGAGTAATGACTTGGGGAATCACATTAAATTAAGTTAATGTGAATATTTGTTATGAAAACTATGTAGAATTCCATTGTTTTCCTCTGTGTCTTCTTTCAGTCTACATAGACATCAGTACTAAACCACGCCCTACCTGGATGATGTAGGATAAGGAGGTTTCATTTTATATATACTGAAAAATATATATCTTTTAACCTTGTAAATTGTTATTGGCCAACTAGAATCAATTGGTAAATCATCCTGTCACTAATGGTAATGTTCAAGCATGCTGAAATGTTCACTGCTTCCAGAGAAGGTTGCACAGCTTCCTGGAACAGCGAGGTGCTGACCTTCTCCCAGCAGGGTGATGACAGCCAGCTCTGCAGACATGTGTACCCTGACAATCTGACGGCGTGAAACCCATCTGGAACACGATAGGAACCAGTTCTGTCTAAAGAGAGCACTCACCGTAATATGTTTTGGGATGAGCCAATCAGTCAGGTCACTTCTTCACATTTAGTCTGAAGTAGATTTGGAAAAAACATTGTGGGGTCTAAGATGTAAAGCTGATCCTCAGTCAGAGGCGGACATGTGCATATGCATGCGCTTTTCGCCTAAATTATTTCACACATGTATAAAAAAAATATGATTTCCTCTCAGATTTTCAACCACGAATGGCTGTAAAGAATACTGTCCCCTATTTAGTCATTAGCATATAAAAATGTAATTCACACCAAAACTAAATGTAAAAATTAAAGAACAAAAGAAGGGAAATTTGACTCAAATCAAAGGTGAGACAGTCATGAGTAAAACAGACTGAGCTCCGTTTTATTTGGTTTTTCAGTTCTGGAGTCACAAACACAAATCAAGTATGACAGTATGTCCTTATTTACTGAACTAACTAGGCAAAAATGCAGAAACGGCATGTAAAAATCAACGTATGTATGATTTCATAAACTGTAAAGCCACATTTGGAAGCATAATCAAAGAAGACCAAGGAGATTGTTGCCGACTTCATAAAGCTGCAATATGTAATTTCTCTTTAGCAATTCATTAAGTATAATTGAATTGAACTGAATTAATTTTAAAAATACAGAAGGGTGCGAACAAACAAGTTGGCTATCTCAAAAAATGGTTCCAAATTGCTTCCAGACAGAGAATCTTAAAAACATTGATGAAACGATATTAGCCATCATCATCACTATAGCATGTGCATGACTGCACCCCTTTGTGCATGAATCATATTAGGACAGATGAGCCCCCTCCTCTTCTCCTTGCCCCCCACCCTGCTCATCAACATCTGCTGCTTGTTGCTGCACACCACATGGAAAACATGCCGACTTGTTTTCTCAGTCTTTATTGGCATAAACTTAAACATATTCACAGAGACCTGAAGAGTCTGAGATATAGCGCTTGTTTTAAAAAAAATGTTTTTAATGTTTTTCACTATTTTCCTTGAGAATTCCACTCTCTGATCTTTCCCAGACTGATGGACAATGGCAGTTGGTGCTCTGAGATCATAATCTTGCCTCCTTGGTTCTGTGTTAAGACAGAAGTACTCCAAGACCAACAAGTCTAATTTTATAGTGCTGGAAACTCTTCTTATTAGACCCCTTCTTATCTAACAGCAGTAAGGATATACTTAGTTTTCCACACTGTTTCTGCAGTTTGGTGTAGTTTTTGTATGTATGTAAATAATGGCATAGTGTAGTATATTGTGTGCTGATGTTCATTTGATGTTGTATTTACCTTTTTAAGATACCACGTAATTATCTTTTTTTATTATGTTCTGATATGTAAGATTTGCTTCTTTTTCACATGACTGTCCATAATCTTTTCACATTATAAAACCAGTAACGTTCTACGCAAGGCTTTTTTCTTCCTTTTCCCATATCGCAATCGTAATGTTGGTGCTGTCAATTGTACAAACTAGTAATTTAAGTTCTCACAAACACAGGCAGCTAGAAACTACAGATTAATTAATAGCTTACAAGACGCCAAATAAGAGCTATGATTAAAACTTGATTCCCCATTTTCCATCAAGTACAAATATCGCAGCATCCTGGTTTTCAGACTTCACAAGTACAGTTTAAATACTAGAACAAGTAGCTCAACAAAGCTTCCCCATTTTTTTTATTTTTGGGTCTTAAGGCCAATTAAATATCCAACTTTTATCTCTATATCGTCTTTCCTACTTCCCAAACCTCTTCTGCCAGGCTCCTTTCCTCTTGGCCCATTGCATTTCATCATCTCGGTTATCCCTTCTGTCATAAGTGGCCATTGGCTTTTAACAAGACGCAGGAGGCCAGTGAAGCAAGCTTGGTTAAATGCTCTCTGCCCCTCCATTTCCCTCACTTGAAGGCGGTGATGATGGAGTCTCATGTCTGGAAGCTTTATTTCCCCTGTGGACACTCTGGCATATTGTGGGTCATTTGTAGCGCTTAGATGGCTGAGTTAGTGAACAGATTTCAGCCTAAGCCTGCTACAAAGGGCTCTGCTCTACATCAGTGTGTACGCCTTTAACCAACGTGAAAAGAGAAGTATTGCACTGGATGACTGGTTTTCTGCTTCAGTAATAAAAAGGTGCATGGCAGTATGCTGGGGTGTCTTCAATCCCCAGGACGATGGCGATGTGAAACATTATCTGTATCGTAGAGCATGAGGTATATATTTAGTGTTTGATCGACTAAATTAACGATTGGCCGCTGGCCAACTGGCCAAACCTGCTCTTCACCCGCTGCTGTTACAGCTGTCAAGCTTTGCGTTCTCACACTGTTCACGTTAACTCATGAAAAGATTTCTAAAATCATGTTTGAAAGAGTGAAGCTAAAGGTTCATTTTCCAGGCAGGAAACCGAATTCTGCAGTGAATCATAGAGACTAGAAATAGCATTGCTCTCGTTCCAGGAGCTCCAAGAGAAAAAAATAAAGACAAACTCAAAATGATTCAACCTTCTGAATATCTCACCTTTTCTGTGTGAATTTCAATCCCACAGACCTTCAAGGGGAGATATTACAGAAAATTCCATTTTTTAAGACTTGAGCATGAAAGTTTGGTAATTGGGGCACCTACTACACCATGAAAAATGTCTTCTTAAACCACTGTCTGTGTTCAATATGCTGCTCTAGTCAGGACCAAAATCTGACATGCTAAATTATTCCCATTTGTCCTGTTTCTGCATCACACCAGAACTTCATTACAATAACCAATAATGTCCCATTGCAGAGCTCCATCCGCACGATTGTGAGGATCTCTCAAGTTGTTGTCTTTGCGAGCAGCACTGGAAGTCACTGAAAGTGCTCAGTTGTTGACTGTACAGGCCATCAACTGAATGCATTCCCTTCCATCAACAAACGACCAAAGAGACCTGGATCGAGTCTCCAGTCTCAATAAAAGAAGTGAGTTCAAATCCCACCACAGTCACCCACAATGTCACATTTTGTATTAAAGTGAAAATAGTCTGGCCAAAAAACATTCAAAACAGGGTTGCATGTAGGAAAAGGATGACAAGCCACAGTCTTCTCTTTGGTGCAATGATGTGTTTATTGTGTCGAAAAATAAACATGAGCTATTTACACTAATTATAGTTATCAAAAGAATAGAAGGTATTTTCTGACCAACACTGCTCAGCACCGCATTTCTACTGAACCGGTTGGAGCCCTTTATCTATATGAAGTATTTTATATTTCTCATTTCTTTCTCTATACTTTTTATGTTTTCATTATGTAAAACACCTTGAATTGGCTTGTTGCTGAAACGTGCCGTACAAATAAACTTGCATGCAAATAATAAATACTAAAATACCTCCCTAAAAAATTGAGGAATTATGTAAATAAATGTTTGATTTACTTACTTACTTACTTACTTACTTACTTACTTACTTACTTACTTACTTACTTACTTACTTACTTACTTACTTACTTACTTACTTACTTACTTACTTACTTACTTACTTACTTACTTACTTTTGTGGGAGGACATTCTCTGGTACATATCTCAGCATGCCAACTTTTACAAATGGGAAAACAGAAGTGGATGGAAATATGGAAAACCTTTGAGGAACTTTGGCTGAAAGTATACATTTATAAATAAAAACACGTTTTGTGTAATGGCTGGGGAAGTGATTTGGAAGGTTTGAATGATCAACCTTACCCAAGTGTCCCTGTGGCTTTTTCGACCAGATGTTTAGAGGGGCCAGATTCCACTAAATGTAGAAAAGGGATTTTATAGGATTCCTTATAACATTTGGATTAAAAGCATACAAAAATATCTAGTATTTTATAGTGCTTTAATATGTTTGCTAGAATGTTTGCCAGAATGTGTCAGCTGATAAAGTGTAATTGAACAACTGCTGTTTGGGGTTGGTTTCCATGTTTCCCAGTAAATGAAGCTTGTACTGCGGTACCCCGCGACTGCAGCGTTTCATCCAAAACAACCTCTGTTCAAACAAAATCTGTACACAGTTCTGTTCAAAGTGATACGGGCGGGATGACAACAATTACAAACCAAACAGGGGATTAATCACAACATGAAAACAATTTACTGATAACATTTTAAAATCTCAGGAGCTAAAAAGCTAAATCTGACTGCTGTCAGTCTGGCAACATGTAGATTTGGAGGCGAGACAAAAGCCCATCTGTTGATGTTAGCTGAGTGAGATAAACAGAGCCAGAGGGACAGATACAGAATTGCTTTTACACTCATTTACAAACTTCACTGCAGGCATAAGCTGAAACCAGAGGCATGAAAGGCGCATCAATTTGACCTAATTGGCACGGACGTGCCAGAGGTCCCCTAAGAACAATCGAAATAAAGCCTCTGAGAGTAGCAGAAAGATGGAGTTAGAGACGAAAATCAAGACGGATGAACCGGCGTCCTTTGTGGAGCAGAGAGAGCTTTGAGATAAGTTTATTATGTGACACAAGCGTTTAGTGGAGGAAGGTGGGACATATATGGTGCCAGTGGTTTTCTGAGAGAAAGTTTGCAGTGCAAGAAAGTGCCTTCTTCAAAGACTAATGTCAGGCATCATCAGCTTCATTACAGCAGTGAGCCTGGTTCCTTTCATCTCACACGGCTTTTATTTATTTATTTTTTCTCCTTTATTTTTCTGTAAACACTTTCTATACTGGCATTGCACTACTTTGTCTGTGTTTGTTCTTTCATTTCTGAATTTTTCTGTGCATGCTCAGAGACTCTCATGAGTGGGCATGGATGTGTGTGTGTGTAAGTCTGTGCTGCAGTCCAGGCAGAGATGCTGAGAATACTGTGGTTTGTGTTTGAGCACCTGCTCTGCGAGGCTGGTGGCTGTGATTTGAGCCCCACTCATTACACGACCCAGCGCTGCCTCCGTACTGATTCAGCCAAAAACCCTAATGAAGGATAATGAGCCACATCGTTTTTCCTGGTGTCCACCAGATATCGAGCATAGGACAGGGGAACCACCGAGAGATGAGACAAAGACAGCTATGGCTGATTTGAACACTTTTGAATGATTATCAGATTACATGACTGTGACACCTGCTTTTCAGATCCTTAATCTCACTTCTGTTATAAACACACTTTCCTTCCAGTTTTGGTATTCTAGTCTAGAGCCTGCATCACTCTCTAAAAACGCCGTAGCAGAAATCCACCAATCATAATTACAGGCCACTTCATGCGCAGGTCATATCAAGCTGGAGGCCAAATGGGAACAAGTTGTACTAAATCCCCCACCCGACCTTTCCGTCATCATTCACAGGTTTTAGCTGGATGGAAACATGCTAACTGAAAGCCTGAATTTGGCTGCGAATTAATGCAAAAACGCTGCATAATGAAGGATGTTGACGGTTTAGAGTGTGGAGGGGAGTTTTATGAAGAGTAAGTGGAGTGCAGATGGGCTTCAGCTTAAAGGCTGACGGAAAAATTGGTTTAGAACGACCCAATGTGTTGAACAAACTCCGGGAGCATTTGCATTAGCTCCTTAGTTAATATGCAGAGCACCTGCTTAAAATGCTTTATTCGCAGGCTCCATGAACCCCGTCTCTGGTGAAAAATGTAACGCTATTCACGGATACCTTAAATAGCTGCATAAAAACACAGAAAAGCCAGCCGAAATGACTGCTGTCCTTATGAAAAACAACCCCCCCCCCCCCCCCCCCCCCCCCCCCCCCCCCCCCCAACCCTCAAAAACAGTAATTGTTTTCTTGCCTTTGACTTATTGCTTTCCAGTCTGAACGGAGCTGCCTACTCTCTTCAGTTTGTGTTGTCATTTAGCCTGCACCACATTTTTTTAAACTCCCGTTCTGCTCCACAAAGCAGCCAGTCAACTCCCCTCTCAGTCAAGTCATTCTCCAAGTGTCGTGTCAGTTCCCCATGAATAGGAGATAATTAGAAGCTGCATTCTTTTATGCTGGGGATCACCATAGAGACCCAACAAGTGGCAGGATGCACTCGGCATCCTCAGACAGATCTGTCACACTCACTTTTCTTACCACAGCCGTCGGCTGACTTGGTAGGTGCGTGTTTGTGTGTCTGTGAGCGGGAGTTGTGCTGTGAAGAGGTTATTTGTGGCAGACTACTGTGGGGCTTTTGTTTTCCTCGTCTCTGTGCTTCTGACAGAGGGAGAAAAGCACTGTGCCTTTGATCACACACTGGAACAGCTTCATACAGATAGATGGATAGATAGAGGGGAAATGGGGTGAGAGATAGAGTGATGGGAAACTGAAAGACTTAGAGAGCAGAGGTGGGAGAGAGGGAGGCTTTGGTGGCTGAGCGGAAGGAGCGAGCACATGGGAAAGGTGCAGGCATGAGCTTCTGCAGCTAATAAAAACTCAGCTTCTTGAATCCTAAATCAGTGAGTGAGGGACATCAAATAGATCAGGGTGCGACTGCTGCTGCTGCTGTTTTGTGACCATAGGTTGATAGATAGGCTGCATCTTAGGGTTCATGAAGAGACACATTACATGGATCATGAAATAATAATTCAATAAAAGAAAATTGTCTTTTGGAAAGATTTGTTAGGTCAGAGTTATGGCACTGCTTCTGACTTTCTTGTGTCGAGCTACTTTGCCTTAGTTCCTGTTCCTGGGAAGTTCTGTCCGTATATGTCGTTGGTAGTTTTGGTCTGTGGCGCAACTCCGCCTACTTCCGGTGTGCATGGAGAGGGGAAGTCAAGATTCCAGCCAACCGTGAAAAAGTCAATTTCCAGTGGTATATAATGCAGCGAGCCAATCACAACAAGGCGGTGACTCATTATGGATTTCCTAGAGCAACTACTCAAGAGAGAGATTGAGAGAAAACATATGGTAATAAATCCTTGGATGAAGAAGATTTTACTACAAAACTGGTAACAGATTAATAGTAAAATGCTACTCAGCTGCGCAGCACTCTGGATGTCTTTGCTGATACTTGTTACTCTGCCTGTGCCACATGCTGGTTCGCCTATCCCATGGTTTCTTCCGTGTCCGCTGGTACTGCCCCCTCGGAATCACAGTCAAGTTCAGAGCCAGAATCCTTATGTGTACTGAACATGAAAAGAACCAGGCTAGTAAGTTTCTACATCTGGTAAAGTTTCAGCCTATCACAATGCTGACATCACACCTGTTCTAGCCCTACTACACCGGCTCCTGGTCCTTCTTCAGGATTCAATTAAAATGTTTTCACTTATTTATTAACCCACTATATGTTGCAATGTCGCTTCTAACCACATTGGGGCACGTAGATCTGCTGTTTTGATTAAAGGATAATAGACAGTATTGTGCCAAGGAGTGATAACGGTCCAGTATGTATTGTAATACCACAATAGGCACCGTCAAATGAACAACTATCAACTAATAAGCAACTACTACGTCTACGTGAATAGTTTTGCTGTCACATTAAAGGGAACACTTGTGAAATTTGTTCAGATGTGAAAGAATTAGTTTGTACGTCACTGGATCAGAGTAAATTAAGATGGCACACAGCAAAATATACGCCTATTAAAATTTCACACTTTTACGATGACTATCTTCTTTAGATGATCCAGTTGCTTCTCTAAATGTACATAAAGGGATATCCATATGTGTGAACATAAGCTCTGACAAGTTTCACTCTTATAAAGTGACACAGACCAAAATAATAGAGGTTTTAGTGCAAACTGTTGAAGCAGAATCTTCAAAATGAACATTTTTGCACAATCTGTGCCATTCGACATTTTTATATATATGTTCATCACCTCAATTCTCAACAGTTTTTTTTTTTTAATTAACCAAACCTTCATACAATGATATACAAAGCAACTGAAGGAAATGGGTCACAAGCAAACGCAGACACGTCAGACTAACTTTGAACTTTTCATCACCAAACAACAAAAGTACGACAGAATTGTTGCTGCTCATTTTAAACAAGCGATTTTTTTCCCCTGTTTTCTTTGGCTGCTTCTTTAATGTGTGTCCATAGCAGAGCAACACTGGCGGTTCTGTTGGAATCGTTACAGTCTAATACAGCCGAGCTCTAGCAACGTAAATGTGGCGAGAGGGTTGTTTTTGATCTCTGACTTTGGTTTTGTTATTTGATCTTTAATTTGCTTGGTGTGGGAGTTGTGCCTAGAGTGTGTAAATATGGACTTATTTGTGGATTTAGCAGAATTTCTCCTGTTTAATTTGATGACTAACATGAGTATACTTTTATATGATTGGTGTAGTGCTATATGAGTTTTGTTGCAGCGCAACCCCGGGGTTCCCCAGTTGAGGGACCCTAAAGTTTAACATGGTATTTTGAGTCTCACCATATTTATTTTAAATTTGCTCTATTTGGTGATGTTTATTTGCTTAATGTAGTGCTATTTGTTGTTAGTTTTAGTGACTTTGGTTGACATTTGTTGTTTTAAATGTGGAATATAAACCAAGTTTGACTCATCTCTCAATCTGTGTCTTGTTAGTCTGGAAGTCTTTTTTTAGCACTCGACCTTTTGTTCAGATTCTAGTTTTGCCTAAGTTGTGGGCTGCCTCCTTTAAATCCTTCACTTCGTGGCTGCTGGACTCTCTGTTATCTCACATCAGCTGTAATCAAAGCTGCTTTTACTTGTCCTGCTTGTGTCCTAAATTCCTCATTTGGGTCCCCCTTCAGCTTCACACGAAACAAGATTGGTTTGCCGTGTAGTTTTGCAGCGGTTGCGTCTCAGTACCTTACACTACAGTAACTCTGATGTGACTGCATCTCTGCCCCTTTACAGGGTCATGACAGTCAGAATTTTGGAGCAGCTGTGATGGACTGTGTCAAATGGAGAAAGATCATATTTTTCAAGCTGGATGGGCATCCCGAGAGCACGAAAGGGTTCTCTTGGGATTTTATATAGAAAGTGGATCCTTTCTGGCACATTTTCCTGCTCATTTCAAAGCATTTGGAGGCTTATCTGTGCCGTTTTGTGCTTTTTAATTGTCACACAAGTTAGTGTTTAGATAAAATGTACTTCATCAATTTGAGTGTAGTTTAGTATAATAGCATGAATAGCTACGACCGTGTCTGTGGAATTGCAGACACACATGCGGTTGGCAACCTTTCGAAGTGAATGAGCCAACTTCACCGTCTTGAGCCAGAAAATCAGAACTTGTTGCAAAATACTTGATGTTTTCTGAAATAAAAGAATAAAAAATATCAGAGAAACAATAATCAAATAAAAGATAAAATCAGAAAAAGTCAATATCATACTAATCGAGTGAGACTGTTTCTTTATATAACATTTAGTCTCTTGTTTGCCCATTTTCTTTCCAGCATACATTTCAAGGTTTAAGGAGCTGCAGGATCATGTGCGAGAGCTTTACACCTTCTTTCTTTATGAATATCCATTTGTGTGTAGGAAGAGGTGTCAGCATGATTTTTTTGTATATCCATCGTTTATCTCCACACTTTATATCTCATCAAACATTACAAATGTTTTTGGACAGTGTTGCCAACTCTCACTTACATAAAATGACATTGCTTGTGAAGTGGTGTTTCGCTTCCTGTTTACCTTGTAATACAAAATGTCTTTGAAGAGAAAACAATGTTCATCTTTTGAGACAGTTCATACATTTATGTATTTGACCTGTTGATATTGTAATAAAATCGGGTTTAGTTTCTAAATCAGTTCGCGTCATTATTTTCACTATTTTTAACAAAGCTGACTTTAATATAGCTGGTGTATACCATTATTTATCATTTTTCTCTTAAATGTTTCTGCCTCTTAATAATTTAGAAGTTCTAACATAAATATAATATATCAGAGGTTTGACATATACATATATATATTCATACTGATTGATCCAGACTATTCCCATTTATGGTGATCTAAAAACGGAGGTAACCGCACCTAATTCCAGTCAGAGTGGCTGTCACTCTGAAGATTAACTAAACAAAAAGGGCTGTTGGAACTTTAACCATCAAGCAACAATTACACTAAGAAAATGAGCATTTTCTTCTATTTCACAGACACAAACCCAAATATAGCAGTCTGGCCTAATTTTTTTAAAATCAAAGCTGCATTGTTGGAATAAACTGACAACAGAGTTCAAAGACAAATTTAATGCACAAACTCTTGCTGCACACTGGTAGGAGTAACTCACAAAGGAGAACAGAGTATGTTTAGATGCAGTTCTGTATAAATAAATTATATGTGGCCTGTCTACAACATCTCAAAAGCTTTTTTTTTTTTTTTTTCTTCTTTCAATCTCGGCTGTCTGTGCGAAGCTGGTTTTTACTGCTGACTCCTCTGATTGAATTTACCATGGGGGTTATACAAAGACAACCAGCTACTAATGAAATATGACAAGAAATGTTGCAGGTTTTGTTCCATAAGCTTCAACTTACTTTCAGCTAAGAAAAACCCTCACGACATGTCCATCTGAAGAACAGACAAGCTGGATCAGTACATGTATTCACTCTGAGCGCAGTTTTAAATTCTCTTACAGTTCTGTGATCCTGCTTTATGTGTGTAGTAGTCCGTTTATGACTGCAGCGCGAATCAGCAATACTTGTTTATATGAAGTACAGAATATTGGCTTTCAAAAACACAATATAATATGAAAGCCAGTCACGTTTACGTGACAAACACCTGCACAATGTCAGGATTGTCTTCTTCTGCATGCAACAGTTTATCCGTTTTGTCAGTAAAGGATGTTATTTAAGTTTATATCTCTGTGCTTTGTTTGCAATAAAATCTTTTGAGTACAGTGTCTAAAGTTTTGTGAATATAGAGAACCCTGAATAAGAAAAAAAAAGCTAAAGCAATAAGGAAAATGCAAATAAAGACAAAATCACGCATAATTATAAATTCACCTCATTTGACGCTATCTCTTCACATCTTTTCAAAGTTATACAGAAATAGATGACTGAAAATAAAGAATTATTGACTTAAAAGATTAAAAAAAGAAGAAAAAAAAATCCAAAATTGCCTGATTTAAAAAAAAAGGTCAACAAAAAGGTCAATAGTTGATACAATCACACAAAATGTTTCCCAGATCTTTCTGTAGGTTTTACTTTTAAAATGGTATTTTCAAAAGAGCTTCAGTGAGGTTACATTTCCCATGATCCTATGAAGCTCCAGTCTCAGTTCTGGGTCGTCTTCAATCTGATGCATGATGCAGTTTATCAGTCCCTGCACATTTGGGATTTAAAGTAACAATGAGAAATAACCGGAAAGTCTCAATGCTTATCACAAGTCCCACCTTCCAAAGGCATTTCTCAAAAGATTTTCTGCTCTTCACTGTGCTCAGTATTATTTAAGGATTCTTAAAATGCAGCTTCACAAGAAAAACAATGTTACCAAGGCAGGTAAAGCATGTGAAGAGGAAACAACCAAAATCTAGCAAATAATGTTGAGATGTTTTGCATCAAACTGACGAAACACTAGCATTAATTGGACAAGACCAGGGAGGTATCTAAAATCTCTTTCTGATCATGTATTGACAGATGGAAACCAGCCTACACCACATCAAGGAAATCTCAACTCAGATCACGCCCACTGTTTCCAGCAATGTCAGGAAGAATACAGCGACGACAGCTGTCTTTAAATATAACAAGCTTTTGTCCTACTTAGGAAAAGATGAAAGCACACAGGGTAGCAGAATAAATAATGCAGAAATGATTAAGAAATATACTACTGTTCAAGTGGAAAACAAAGCAGATTAATACTGGGGTCTTTTGAACTTCATTACAGCTGAAAATGGTCCAAATGTGCAAGCAAGGAAACAGTTCAGCATTGTATTGTTTTTCTAACCCTGTTATTGCCCACAGGCACTGCACAGGGAGGATTTATTTCACTAATATTGATTACACTAATTACAAATTACTGATTGTGCTAAATCCAGAGAAAGGCCATGCATCTTTCTTTGTCAAAACAATGGAACTGAAATTATGTTTAATAAAACAACATCTTTGAATCTTGAGACGGTGTGAAATTAAACATCAAGGGAATTAGACCATATTAATTACAAAGATTTGTCACTAATCTGGAACAAAAAACACCTTTTGCATGTTCAGTGCTGCATCAGATGCAGTTAAATAAAAAGGAAAGTACAACTGACTTCTTAAGTACCACTCTCCATTTTGCCTTTCAGATGACAGTATAACATTACAAGACAAGTAGGCTTCCCAGATTGTCTCCACGGAAACACAATGCTTAATCATATTGTTTGAAGACCTATGGTCTGACAACACTTCATCTCAAAGACTGTGATTAAGTCAGTATAGTGAACATTAGTATCTGCTTAGACTCTGATTCGGATGTAAAAAGGACACTTAAAGGACAGGTTGTAGACGTGGATCAATAAGCTGGAGAGGTGATTTGCGACCACTTACATTAAGCAGGTTTAAGTCCATGGGATAAAGTGAACGGGAATAAAGTCAAGGTTTAATGATCTGCCAGAGCTCTAACTGAGCCTGACATGTTCCACATCATGGTTTGACTCGCTTATCATTTAAAGTGCACTTCTCATGCTTTTGTCAGGACTTGCATTTCACGATTTATGTGTAACATCCTGGAGGTGAAAGAAAAAATCTTTTGTGGTAAAAAACAAGTACATTCCATTGACATTGCACCCACAGACAGTAGTGGATTTTGAATAACTGATTTACAAAATTGTCATTAGACGGGAAAAGTAAGCATACTTTTGGCCTCAGAGGCCAAGATTGTACTCTTTGGGGAAACAAAAGAAGAAGAAAATCTGGAGTAATAAAACTCTGGCATCTACTTTGGAGAATGTAGTTTTGTCATGTTGAGACTGACTGGGGATACAAAAGAAAAAAAAAAACAGTCAGTACAAAAACTGTTTTCATGGTAAGAAACAGTACAGACCAGTTGGGACAAAGGCAAAGAGATGACAAGAGATACTTACAGGGCTGATGAAACACAGGTGCAAACAATCAGGGCAGATGAAAACAAGGGAAGTCAAAACACAAGGACACAAGCTTTCAAAGTAAAACAAGGAACAGCTGTAAACCCAAATCGTGACACAGTTGGCCTCACCAGCAGAGCCGCACTCCAGGTCTCCCTATACTCCTCCAGATCAACTAAACCAAATTACTAGCCAATTTGCTAGCAGTCTTTAACTGGACCAAGCTCCCTCAAAGTCCTGGGGACCCCCAGCCAGCCATCACTTAGCTGAGCGTCAAGGAGTTGAGGGCCCTGATGGAGTTAAGTTGAAGCTGCGGCTCACCTTGTTTCAGCTCCGGCAATACTGGTTTCAAATGTACCTCATTAGGTCAAATTATATACACATTTAAACATAATTGGGGTCTTAATGAGTGTCCGCTGCAGTTGCAGTGTGTGGTGTTAACATGTAGCCGTCAATACTTTAGCTTTTTTAAAACTGACTTCTGAGCTGTGAATAGAGACCTAACAGAACATATTTTAAAATTCATACTTCTTCTCATTCTGTTAATTGTTAATGTATGCTAACCAGAGAACATCCTCTAGCCCCTTGGGTGCCAGCCCTGCTATACTTCAAGTTGGTCTTTATGCTTCCAGAGTGTCTAGACAGATCACTAGCCATCGGTTGATTAAACACCTTTGCTCGGGCCTTCACTAAGGACCCCCAGGCTGCAGTCAGTTTGCGCCAACTGAATGAGGGTCCTGGTCAAAGCTCCAGCAAATCTCGTTTCAGCTCCAGCAGTACTTATTTTATATATAGTATAATTTCAGTAGTGAAATCTGAAATAAGGATGCATTGACAGATTTATTCAGAATAAATGTAAGGTTACAAAAATTGGCACCATAGTTTAGTTTAAGCAAAATCATGTGAAAATAGAGGGGCATGTTCCATCCAGTTCACAGGGTTGTTTGTTCCACCCATGGATTAACCATAGTTGGGGAGAGTCATCTCCCTCCTCAAAACAAACAATAGGAACAGGAAATATTTTGTGTCAATAGGTAACTTTGCATCTAAGTAGACAAGAATCACATGTGGAGTTCCCCAAGGTTCCAACCTGAGACCTCTTCTGTTTCATATCTACATGCTCCCCCTGGAACAGAGTATAAAGAAAAACAAAATAATCTAAACAGCTATGCAGATGACACACAGATATATATATTACAATGTCACCAGGAGACCGAGGCCCTGTACAGGCTCTTGGTAAATGCAATGACGAGATTAATGACTGGATCAGCCACAATGTTCTCCAGCTACACAAAAACAAAACTAAGGTAATTGTCTTTGGAGAAGAGAAATGATCACTGATCACCACAGAGCTTCAATCTATAAACATACAAATCAACAACCAGGCCAGAAATCTGGATGGACTCCGAACAAAATTTGGAAAAACACAGTAAAGCAATAACAAAGTCAGCCTACTATCACCTCTAAAATATATCAAGGTTAAAAGATCTGATGACTCAGCAGGACCTGGAAAAACTAGTACATGCATTCATCTTCAGTAGACTTGATTATTGTAACAGCATCTTTGCAGATCCACCTAAAAAATCAGTTAGACAACTGCAGCTCATACATGCTCCACATGTCTGGAACAAACTCCCAGAAAGCCTCAGCTCAAACACTCAGTTTATTTAAATCCAGGTTGAAGACTCACCTGTTCTCAGCTGCATTTGAATAAAGCTCTGAATCCAGACAGTTTTACTTTTAAGATTAACTTTCAAAACTTAATTACATTTTAACCACTGATTTTGTCTATAGCTCTTTTTTCTTTCTTTCTGCGTACATTTTAAATCATGCTCTTTTATTTATGTGATGTTTTAATGTCTCTGCACTTTGAGAAGCACTTTGAATCACCTTGTTGTTGAATTGCACTATACAAATAAACATGCCTTGCCTTGCCTGGCAATATGGTCTCATCCAGGAAACTGAAAAACTGACTTAAAACTGAAAACAGAAAACCTATGGGTGATGTTACAGAGTGTTTGTCAAGTTTTTTTATATACAGTCTATGGTTAAAATACACCTTTTAATGGTAATAACAAATTGTAAGAATGTAAATTATTTCTGTTTTGGATCCTGACTTTTGATTCTGTAAAACAAGTCTATCTGACATCAAGAAAACACTTATTCCTTCTGCAACCTGCTACTCGCCCATTTTCTCACCATATTGTCGAATTAAGGAAGGTGAGAGGCTTACATTGATCTAACAGGCTGCCCTGCACGTTTAACGTTCACTGTAAACAGATGTTCTTTTTGTTGAAATGTGATTCAGAAAGGCTTGAGCAAGATCTGTTTGTGTAATCTCGTTCTAAAATTTTGGAGCACAACGTTTTAAGCATCTGATCCAAAGACCCCATTTGGGTTAATGTGAGACTAATTAAAAAAACACATAGTCTGGTCGTGAGATGAATTTGTTAGAGGGAGAAGTCGTGCTTTGCAGTGGAATGGTTTCTTGCAGATTTGTTTTATTGATTGAAAGATACTTTGAGCATACCCAGAGGCGACTACAACCTTTTTTTTTCGTTTCTAAATGCCTTAAAGAGCTCTTTAGATATAAGCATAATGAAGACATATGTCTTAATAACAAAGACAACTGCATGTAAAATGTATCATTCACACTTGTTCCACTTGGTAGTTCCTAAGGGTGATCCTATCACGGGGACCTGATGAGGAAAATATGATGCAATTTACTGATTTGATTAAATATTATGTTGCTGTTTTTTTCTTGATTGGATTATGTATAAGTGTGTGTGTGTGTGTGTGTGCGTGTGTGTATATATATATATATATATATATATATATATATATATATATACACACACACATGTGTGTATATATATATATATATATATATATATATATATATATATATATATATATATATATATATATATATATATATATATATAAAAAATACCATTTTGGAGTTTGTTTGTGCAGATATGTTGTGAAAGGTAACAGTTTCCATGGGGTGCGCTCATATTTTTCACATGACTGTATCTGCATCATGTTGCAGTTCAACAAAGATTTTCCATTTGCTGTTTTGACACTTCACTTGCCATACGCTACACTTCAGTGACTAGGAGCTGCATATGGAAAACTGTTTCTCACAAGTTACTGAAGAATCAACAGCAGCGTTACACAAATCAATGGAGGACATGGTTGCTTGAACAGTGACAAAGTACAGACGATGATAAATCCATAAAAATGAATGAAATACTGCCGCACTTACCGGAAAGGAAAAAAAATCTAACTTTGACATCTGCACTCTGAACACACAAGCAAAAATGATAAATCACAAGTTTTAATGAAAATAGTTTATTTGCATTAGCTGCAAATAATGCTAGATGAAATTTGCATTTTAAGCAAACACCTTAGCCCTTTGAAATATTTGTCTGACAACAGAAATAATTTGAGCGAGTAATATTAAATATGTGCTGTAAGGCAATTTTTCACTCGTTGACATTGGATTTTATAATAGAACTAATTTTATAATATTATAAGTCTATTACAGCAGGTTGCACATGTAATTATTTTAATCATACACAGATATAGCTGAGATACAAAACCTTCTGTTGATTAACTGAGATACGGTGATAACATCTGACATAAATAAAGAAAAAAGACAAGTCTGGTGGAAACATACTTTGCAAATATATCAACATGTACAATGATAATGCGAATTAAATCTTTACTGAGAAGTTGAAAATAATGCATGAAAAAAACATTTATGCAAATTTAAAAAAGAGTCAGAAGAACAAATGTGTATTTAATTTAAGCATTTTTACTGCAAAAGAGATTTGTTCATTTCCTGAAGTGATTTAATGTTCACAGTTCTTTTTGCTTTTGTTCTGGAAATTTGATTTGAATAAATGTTGCAGTGTTCAGACAATAGCCTCGTTTGACGAATGCAAATTTAACCTCAATTCCAAAAATGTTGGAACACTGTGTACAGTGTAAATAAAACAGAATGCAATGGTTTGCAAATATCATAACCCTGTATTTTATTTACAAAAGAACATAGAAGACACATCAGTATTGGATATGAGCTGCTCAACAGCCCTTAGCCTTAGCCCGGAGCCTTATTTGTCATGTTTTTCATTTTCTGATGAATCAAATGTTACCAGGAGGTGAAGAATGTGGACTGCAGGCAGGTCAGCTCAGCACTTGTTTTTTGATTACACTCACATATTGCTTCTTCTTTGCATGATGTGGATTTAACCTGATGGCACAGGGAGCTGTGTCCTTACACAGTGAAATCTAGAGGTTTTCCTGAGGCCATGCAGTGATTTTCATGTCAAAATCATGCCTTTTTTTCATGAAAAGCCATCTGATAGCCCAAAACATACTGTCATCCTTGTGCCCCGCACACAGAGATTTCCCCAGATCCTTTCAGGTTTTTTAAATTACATTTTGTCCTGTATGATGGCGAGATATTCAATGTCTCCTGACTTTGGAGTCTACTGAGCGTCAATATGTCTGGTGTGCTGCTGTCCATCTTTACTTCTGAGATCTGTTGCTGCCATTGAGATTAGTTAATATATTTCATAAAGTGGTAAAATGTCCCCGTTTCACCAATTAATGTTTTCTATATGCTATGCAAGATGTGGAATACAAAATATGGGTTCATGAGATTTGCAAACCATTGAATTATGTTTTCTTTACATCTTACACACTGTCCTATAATTTTTTTTAGGGTAATTTGAGTTCGATGTCTACAGCTTCTTTGCTTGCTTGCAGCTGTTGACAGGTTTAACAAGCAGTTGTCACTGGATGTGCCCAATTGTATGCTTTCATTACAGCATATAATTCAAATAAAAATAGTTTTGCATGCAGTGTAAATGATCATGATCATCTTTGCCTGTCACTGGCTTTGAATTTTTTGACATGACAGGGATTTATGTGTTTAAACGCCAACAGGTGGACCCAGTTATATTCTGCACCGCAGCTATCCAATTGATTCAAGAAGAATACCGAACGGCGTGCATGCGTGGTATGAGTGTGTTAAACTCTCACCGTGCAGCTTAAAATTCTTTAAGAACTAGGCCTGCGGTGTATAAATCAGAAGATACTGGTCTCTCAAAAAAAATTTGGAGAAACGAGCTCAGTGTTTTAAAATGGAAATTCAAGGTTTACATTAAAGAAATCATAGAAAAATGCAATTTCAAACCACAAAGGGATTATTTGAAGGATATCAGGCAATTACGTGTTCAAACCTTAGAGGAGATGAGGACCAGAGAGAAAGAAAGAGAATGAGTGGAAGAAAGCAATGCTGATAAAATAGAGACAAAGGCGGTTCGAGCAGACTGGAGGGTAGATTAAACATCAGGTAGACTGCTTCAGTGCCACCACTAGCAGCAAATCCCCCAATAATAAGTGCACCCAATTTCAGAGGAGACTTGCAAAATAAAGAAATAAAGGGATGCAGCTTAGGCATCAAAGCGTGAAATATCCCTGTGTGTCTGAGAGCTGGGTGTCAATGGTCTCCCTCCTGGGATTATGGCAGATCTTATCAGTGTGGAGTGGGGTGGGGGTCATTTTGTTGCCAGGATTACCCCAGCTTTGTGAGAGAAGATATTCATTAACTCCAGTTGACATCTCATGAAGTGATCATAATCCCACAGAGGAGCTGCGGACGCAGCATGCGGACCAGAACAGAGGCTGTCTGTTGCACGACGGCGTTGAGATAGCTGCCCTTATCCTCTGACGACAAATGCCACAGGTTCACTTCTGGAAGAATTCCTCAGACAGCAAAAACATGGGACACTTAAGTGGTAAATAAAACCATGTCGTGTCTAGAAACCATGAAGTGTGGAGAAAACGGCAAGCACTGTCCAGGGAGGTTTCTGAAGGGTGTTTTAAAACCCCGAATATCCTGACACCATCAGTCGCACAACATCATGCCACGTCTCTAAGGACCTCATGCTTCAAAAAAACAGCACCTGTTGAGGATGAACCCTCTTTTTTGTTTTACATTGAAATTTTGGCAACAAGCTTTGCACAATTTGCAAGGAAGTGTGATGGGTTCAGGTGTTGTCAAGCTCCTTTCACACTCGTCACACAAAGGTCAGTGACTTTTTGCCACTTTAAGATCTATTATTTTTGCATGCCATCAAGTTTATCCTCTCAACATAAAGAGTTGAATTTAATTGCACCTGGAACGGCAGGGTAATTAAACACTTTGTGTAAATATTCCTTCTTAAATGGGAACTTATCATGAGAAAAATACTTCTTCCTTTGCTTGAGAACATATGTTTGTCTCTGTAGTGACAACCAACTCAAAAACAAATTATGTCATTCGGTGAGCTCCCCAGATTTGTAGACCACAGTGACATCACAGATCAGGACGAGACAGAATTACCTGTGTTCCCACTGCTTATCTCCATCCAACCTCAGATCATGCCTTAGAACAGGAGGCTGATTTCATCCTTTACACTGACTGCAGTGTACAGAAGGCTTGAAAACTGTGCTTTTGTTCTTCATCCGTGAGTTATTTTGGCCAAACAGTGTCACCTAAGTTTCTCTGGGTTTGAAAAAAGGGGTATAATCATACAATCATAAAATATCCTGTAAGGAAATAGAGGTTAACTAAGAAAGGAAATGATAAAAATAGATGAAAAAAAATAACTTTCTCTGTTTCCTTAATGAGGCTGCAGGTTCGCAGCTGCTGAGCTCACATACAGGATTGACCTGGTGTTGTTCAGTCACCTCAGGGACACTTCTGGAGAGCTGTTCATAGTTTTTTTTTTTTTTTTAGCTAAATGGGTTAAATAAGAAGGAAAATTCAGTAACTTGCCTGATGCTGACAGTTCGTGTATATTTCACAGTGCTGTGTTGTATTATGTAACTTGAACATATATTGGGGACATACTTCACTCCCGTCCCCTCGTGAATGGACGACTGCTGCTTTATTCATGATTCTGTGTGAGGCTTTGACATTTACAACCAGTCTCCGCACCGACACGGTTGTTTCATCAGACACAAACAACATAACAACAAAGCTACTTCCGCCGTATCAGTGATGGATGTGTGCTGGAATGGGAGAAAATAATTTAACTCGTATTTTCACAAATGCGTCAAGGAACCAGAATAGACGACAAGTGCTGAGATGTGATCATGTCCACCGTCTCTACTCCCCTTGTGTTCTCCTCCTCCCACTTGTAGTGAACCTGAAGTTCTGATTGACTAAAAAACCTGGGACAAAAAGCCACTGACATTCATGTGATATGTGCTGACCTTTTTAATTCCTTCCACATTATTCAGTGTGAGTAGGTATGTCAAAAACAGACCTGCTTGCACATATTTACTGTAGTTTTTTATAGAATAATGGTGTTTATTGTTGGCTTTCTAGTTTTGAAAGTGGGGACAACACATCCATCTTTTGTTCGACTGAAAGCTGGAGAGAGAGAGAGAGAGAGAGTGAGAGAGAGAGAGAGAGAGAGAGAGAGAGAGAGATGCATTAAAGAGCGACAAGCCAGGAATCGAACCGGCGCCGCCTGCATGAGGGCGACAGCTGAGCTATCCCATGTGAAAGGCTCCTCTGTGAAGTTGTGCTGAAAAAATAATGCCAAACAAAGCAAGGCAACCCGTTTTTAAGGGGAAATGTAGAGCTAAATTCAAAAGAAGTCAGAAACAGCCAGTTATACGCAAGAGTCCAGCGGGTTAAACCATCTCATGGCACAGTGCAGCTATGAAACACTTTGCTTTCATAAAAGCACTACTAATTTCAGTTTAATTGTTGATTCCTAAGCTGCGTCTGATCATTTAGAACATTTTAGATAAAATGGATGCTTTTGAACTTAACTAAATTGCAGAAGAAGTATTGTAAGTGTTCGCTGTGTCGATTAAAAATTGCGATCTGCCGGGCAGCGATTCAGACGCTACGTGCATTGCTTTTCAGTGGTCGCGTCTCGCTGACGTCTCAGAAAGTAGCTCAAAATCTTATTCTTTCAATGCTCAAATACAAAGTACTAATAAATACATGAATACTGCCAATCCCAAGATGGATGCAAGACAGTAGATACTGAGGTGAAATAGTTTTTACAAAACGTAAAAGAAAGATAAGAACAAAAAACAAAAGGCTCTTAGCTCCACGTGATGCCGTCTGATGCAAACGCTCAACCCTAGAGGGAAGATGACGCGTGCAGACATAATAGAGCCTGTTAATAAAACCTGTCACCTGTAGCAGTCAGTTTTCAATATGCTGTCCTCTCGTCTGAAATAGGAACCATTTATGAAAGATCCCCAAAAAAAGAAAGAAACCCTGATAAGATTTACTGACAGGTTATACCATGTTGTACCAAGAAAGAAAGAGAATATCAAAAGCAAATTATCTGCATTTTCAGTCCAGCTAACGATTAACATTTAAATAGTCAACAAAGAGTTTTCAGCTATGTAAAAAAAATCAGAGACTTCTTCATTTGTTTCCTTACACACACACACACACACACACATATACATATATATATATATATATATATATATATATATATATAAAAAACTTGTTCCTCACCCTCCGTGGGTGGTGTCCCTTCTAAGCTCGGGTCCTCTACCAGAGGCCAGGGAGCTTGAGGGTTCTGCGCAGTATCTTTGCTGTTCCTAACACTGCACTTTTCTGGACTGAGATATCTGAGGTTGTTCCGGGGATCTGCTGCAGCCACTCTTCCAGTTTGGGGGTTACTGCCCCGAGTGCTCCGATCACCACGGGCACTACTGTCACCTTCACCTTCCAGGCCTTCTCCAGCTCCTCTCTAAGCCCTTGGTATTTCTCAAGCTTCTCGTGTTCCTTTCACCTGATGTTACCATCACTTGGTATTGCCACATCCACCACCACGGCTTTCCTCTGCCCTTTGTCTACCACCACGATGTCTGGTTGGTTTGCCATCACCATCCTGTCTGTCTGTATCTGGAAGTCCCACAGGAGCTTTGCTCTGTCATTTTCCACCACCTTGGGAGGTGTTTCCCATTTTGACCTTGGGGTTTCCAGCCCATACTCCACACAGATGTTTCTGTAGAGTATGCCCGCTACTTGGTTATGGCGTTCCATGTATGCTTTCCCTGCCAGCATCTTACACCCTGCAGTTATGTGCTGGATTGTTTCCGGTGCTTCTTTGCACAACCTACACCTTGGGTCTTGTCTGGTGTGGTATATCTGGGCCTCTATTGCTCTGGTGTTCAGAGCCTGCTCCTGTGCAGCCAGGACGAGTGCCTTTGTGCTGTCCTGTAGGCCAGCTCTCTCTAGCCATTGGTAGGACTTCTTGGGATCAGCCACTTCAGTTATGGTTCGATGGTACATCCCGTGTAGGGGCTTGTCCTCCCATGATGCTTCCTCCTCCAGCACCTCTTCACCTTGCCATTGTCTGAGGCATTCACTGAGTACGTCATCCGTTTGGGCCTTGTTCTTGATGTACTCATGGAGCTTGGCAGTTTCGTCCCGGATAGTGGCTTTCACACTCACTAGTCCCCGGCCTCCTTCCTTACGGCTTGCGTACAGTCTCAGTGTGCTGGATTTGGGGTGGAACCCACCATGCATGGTGAGGAGCTTCCTTGTCTTAACATCTGTGGTCTGTATATATATATATATATATATATATATATATATATATATATATATAATATATATTTGTGTTTGTCTGTATGTCAATACCATAATTTATACACCCAGACTATACATGGTAATGGCCCTTAAAGACCTACATTGGAGAACATTGGTCTATTGTAGAGGTATAATATATGCTGCCTGAGGATCTGAAGATCACAACCTGTTAGTAATGATTTTTTTGCATTTTCTCTCACATACAGAGATTAATCTGGATTCGCTTTTCCATAAAACGTTGAGCCTAATGAAAAGAAATCCCTAAAAACATTTTGCAGTTATTCAATGAAAAATGTTATCCTGAACCAACTGAATGATTTACTGCTTTTCTCCCTTTCATATGTGCAGTGTGAGTATGTCATCTATCTCTCTGTTTGCTTTAAACCCAGTGATGTGGGAATAAATAATGGACATACTTGTCAGAACTTAAACCACAGATATTGATGATCTTCTAAATTTTACAAAACTATTTTTTAAGTGATCTTAATGTTAATTTGCATCAGTAAAAGTTCAGGTTTTAGTGGAGTTGTGGGCAAACATCCCTGTGGCTTATTAGCTTTGGGATATTCTAAGAGGTGGTAAAATAGCAGCGGAGCAGATCAGCTGTCTCCATGTGAGCTGTTGGTCCCAAGACTGGCAGATCTGATACAATTTCCTCTAAATCAGACAGTTAATCATGACCAGATACTCAATGGGTGATTAGGTTCAATGAACACATAGGTTTTTGTTGGCATTAAACTATGTGAAGGAACAAACGATCTGCTGATGAACAGGGAGGAGACTGGAGCTTATAAGCAGCTGCCACCAAAGGAACGCAGGTGAAGATAATGAAGAATTAAGGCCACCAACTGCCACGCCGACCAGGACGCAGGATCCAGCGCTCAGACACCTCATCATAAATGCTTACGTAATGTGTTATGTGCATTGCAGATATCTGTGTTTAAAATCTCCCTTGTAAAATTAAGCATTTCAAATACTCAAAATGTTATTTGTCCTTAGAAGAATGGCATCATGTCTTGTTCTTTATGTGAATTGGGTTTCAATCCTGAAAAAATGTACATGTACAATAAAAATATCAGTAATAAACACTGTGGATACCTGCAACAAAGCTATTACTGCAAAAAAGAAAACTCAGATCACAGATATCTCTAATCACATTTTTCCTGGAAAATGTTTTCAATGATTATTCTCTCAGGGATTTTATTTTATCATGGAGTTTGGCGGTTTGAATTATGAATTTTTACTTTGCAGTTTTACTGCACGTAACCACGATGCTGTTTCCCCATGTGATGTCATGCTCGTCACTCTTTGCTGGATGTTATTTTTTTCTGTCAAAATACCCTGTAAAGCTTATTATTTTGAAGCTGATTTGATTAAAAGCCATACAACTTCTATATTTCTGAATTCTTTTTTTTATTTTTCACATTTCAGAAAATACTGCAACATTTCATCAAATCAACATGTAACAGCAATGAAAACTCTTTTCCACTGTACATTTAACAGTGACCTGCAATAATGATAAGATTTTTTTTTAACGGTGGAAACCAGAACATCTGAAGAAAACCCCAAATTCTGACATCTACTGAACGTGAACAGAAACCGCTGTGATGCTCTTCATCTTGTTGTTGCTGTTTACTTTGTTACTGCCGGTCTGTTCCTGCCCTCACTTTGGATCTTGGAGTTTCTTCTTGTGCTTGTTCTGGCGCAGACATGCTGGTGTGAGGAATTTCTTAAATCGTCTCCACAAAGAAGGATTGTATACCATTTCGGAGTTTGAATCTGAATGTGAGTCCTCTTTTGTAACAGCATCCTGCGGTTCAGGGAGTTCTTCAATGACTTCAGATTGGTTTGTATTCTCATTGAGTTTTGACTTCTTTTCTTTTTGTTCAGAACCCCTATCCTGTTCAGGGACCAGTGCTGTTTCAGTGGTTGGTACTGGTTTGGAGAACTCTTCTGGTTCACAGTCTTCAACTTTTGCAGTCAGCTTCTCACTGACCTCAGACATGTCGTTGTTCTCGGGTCCAGGCTCCACTGTCGATGCTTTCTCTGATTCCTGTCGAGAGACATCGTCTGTTTCGGAGACCAATTCTTTTTCATTGGCCTCCACCAGCTCAGAGACCCCCTCTGGTTCTGAAAGTCCAACTTTTGTACCCATCTCTTGTGAAACCATCAAGTCTTCTGTTTCTTTACCATCTTCTGGTTGAGGGAGGGATTCAATGACCTGATTAGCATCCTGGGATTGTCCTGACTTTTTCTTCTTTCTGCGTCTACGCTTCTTTGCTTTTTGTTCAGAACCCCCATCCTGATTGGACACCAATTCTGTTTCAGTGGTCTGTTTCATCTCAGAGACCTCTTCTGGTTCTGACACTCCCACTTTTTTCAACAAACTCTTTGCTGAGTTCACACTGGCTACTATCTTCAATAAGTTCCAACACCTTGTCGTTGCTGTGTTCTGGCTCCATCGGTGATGGTTTCTTGGTTTCTTGTTGAGAGACCCCCTGTGGTTCTGAAGGTTCTGTTTCTTCCACCATTTTCTCTGCAGCCACATTGTTCCTAATTAGAAGAACATCCTCTGCTTTAGGGAAGTCATCTAGTACATCTACTGGGAGACTTGAGAGTTCCTTTCGTTCAGAGACATTTTCTAAAGCAGCATCTTCGGTTTGAGATGAGACACTTATCATTTCGGAGACTTTTTCTGTTGCAGACGACTCAGGTTCATCTGCTCTCACCTCAGATGTTTCCAGGGCAGACTTCAGCTGCTCCGTGAGCTCTCCAAACTTAAACGCTAGACTTTGTTGCACTGATTCCTGTGCCCCCAGTTTAGAGATCAGATCCAGATTAGAGCTTGTCTCTTCTTCTAGCTGCTTTTTTAACTTTTCAATTTCATCAAGGACCGAATTATGGGCCTCTGCCTGTTTGGACTCGACCTCACTGTCTTCTTCTTCACATGTTTTGAAGGTCTGATGTAAATCGTCAATAATGTCTTTGCACTGATTGACTTCATCTTCATAGACTAGTGTGAGCTGGCGTTCAGCCTCCAAACGAGTTTCCGCTTCTTTGATTTTTTCTAAATATGCAAGCGAATCCTTGTCCGCTGCATCCTTAAAGTATTGTTCCTGAGCGAGAAACTTGTCTTTTTTCTCCAGCTTTTCCTTTATCATCTCCAGCTCATCTGATGGTGCGTTCATTTTCTCGTAGTCTCCTGAACTACTTGCAGAATTGTGGGTGTTGAAATTTGCCCTGTTGTTCTCTGAGTTGTTGGTGGTAGATGTCTGAAAGGGCATATGCTCCTTCTTCACAAATCCTGATCGAGCAGTGCTTTGTGGATCAGAGACCTGTTTGGTATTTGAATCTTTCTTGGGATAATTCATGTTTTGTGTCTCCTCCCTTTTGACGTTTTCTAGGCGGCGATTCTCATAGGTGGGTAAACCTTTAGAGCCATTCCACTGGTTCTGAGCAGACGGTTGATAGATCTTCATATTTACATTTCCAAATTTGTGACTCACATTTGTAGCAGGACAGATTGTGGACGTTGAAATTTGCCGGGAGATTTCCACTTTGCTTTCTGTTGTTTGAGGAGTCTTGAAGGCAGTAGAGGCCACCACACTGCTCCACAGACGTTTTCCAAAAGATGCTTCTGTACCGCTCATTGTTTCTGTTGTTTTTTTCAGTTAGATCGTTAAATTAAAGTGTTCAAAATGGTGTTTGGTAAGGCGCTTGAGGTTCTTCGTAAAATTGTGATGTGTGCTGCTGGAAGTCTTGCAGGCTTGTGAAGAAAAGGATACTTTCTTTGATCTATGTCTCTGATATCACGATGTCCTGTGATGTCATAATGTTCTGTGATGTCATAATGTTCTGTGATGTCATAATGTTTTGTGATGTTCATTCCAAAGTGGAAGAGTGGAGTTAGAAAGGGGAAAAAACACAGGGCCCAGGTGTTCTATTACATGTGTACACACAAACACACACACACACACACACACACACACACACACACACACACACACACACACACACACACACACACACACACACACACACATTCACACATATATATATATATATATATATATATATATATATATATATATATATATATATATTTGTGTTTGTCTGTATGTAAATACTATAATTTATACACTCAGACTATACATGCTAATGGCCCTTAAAGACCTACATTGGAGAACATTGGTCTATTGTAGAGGTATAATATATGCTGTCTGAGGGTCTGAAGATCACAACCTGTTAGTAATTATATTTTTGCATTTTCTTTCACATACAGAGATTAATCTGGATTCTCTTTTCCATAAAGTAATTATGGATCTTTTCTTTACCCTTGTCATGATTCCTAACTTCAGTTTTGTGTTGCAGGTGAAGCACCACCATCTAATCAAGAATTTTATACCCAGTTGAGCACATAGAGGCTCAGTTGACACTCTAACCCAACTCTGGGAGAAAAAGAGAAAACCTGCACAGAAAGTCCAAACTACATATTCCGGTCCAGTCTAAGCCAAAGGCTGGAAGCTGGAACTTGCTTGCTGTTAGACTACAGTGATAGTAACTGTGATTCCACAAGAATACCACAATCCAGATAATGTTCTGATCCCAGAGAAGGAAATGTCCTATTGCAAATGCATGCAGCGCTGATCTGGACACCTCTTCTTTTTTATATTGCCCGGATGTATCCAGCTTTTGAGATGTGGAAATATACAGATCTGCAGGAATGATATTGCATTTGCAGAGGTTGGCAGGTGTCATCAGGATGTAGTTGATTGATGCTTCACTCTCCAGTTGCAGCTGCTTTCACCTTTTGTTTGTGCCCTGGTGAACAGGTTGAATAAACTCCTACAAACTGTAACTAAATTAAAAAACATTGTCTTTTTCAGACTGTTAAGTCTGGTTGACGCCGTGACTTCACAGGATTCTCTAATCCTCAATCTAAGATGTAGATCTATAGATGAAAGACAGCAAGAACACTGGAGCTGTAATGTAAATTCAACCCTGATACTGTGCATTATGGGTGTAATAATAAATAGTATTTGACACCCGCCATATATATCTTTATTTTTACTATTATTGTTTCCAGTCAATAAATGACTACGTTATGGCACACTGGTTTTAGATAAGGCAGCACAAAAGAACTTTTGTGATTTTTAGCTCCAAGGATCCTCTGAAGCCCATCAATGTTAACCCTGAAAGCCACCAAGCCAATTTTATACCAAGACTCAAAAATTTATTCTACTTAGTGATAGTTTGGAAGGTGCTTACAGAAAAAACTGATGAATGTTTTTCTCATATCTGACATTAGCTTCAGGTCACCAACAACTCAAGCTTATTCTAATCAACAAAAGAAAGAAGTTTACATCTATAGAAGCAAACAGAGGACGGGATCCATGGACACTGCTCCTTTTAACTGTCATTACTATCCTATGATTCATCCTGTGATCCTGTTCAAATTAACCTTGACATGTAGGTAAACGTCACATCAGGACTTCTGCTTGTGGATCACATATATGTAGGCACGACAATTTCATATTTAAGTAAACCAAACATATTTGCACCTTCTTTTCATATGTCCCCAAAATCACAATAACATTCATACTTGTCAGAACTTAAACCACAGATATCGATGATCTTCTACATTTTAAAAAACTCTTTTTTAAGTGATCTTAATGTTAGTTTGCATCAGTACAAGTTCAGGTTTTAGTGGAGTTGTAGGCAAACATCCCTGTGGCAGATATCTGTGTTTAAAATAACCCTTGTAAAATTAAGCATTTCAGATACTCAAAATGTTATTTGTCCTTAGAAGAATGGCATCATGTCTTGATCTTTATGTGAATTGGGTTTCAATCTCGAAAAAATGTACATGTACAATAAAAATATCAGTAATAAAAACTGTGGATACCTGCAACAAAGCTAATTACTGCAAAAAAGAAAACTCAGATCACAGATATCTCTAATCACAGTTTTCCTGGAAAATGTTTTAATTATTATTCTCTCAGGGATTTTATTTTATCATGGAGTTTGGCAGGTTTGAATTATGAATTTTTACTTTGCAGTTTTACTGCACGTAACCACGATGCCGTTTCCCCATGTGATGTCATGCTCGTCACTCTTTGCTGGATGTTATTTTTTTCTAGTCCAAATAACGCTGTAAAGCTTATTATTTTGAAGCTGATTTGATTAATAGCCATACAACTTCATATTTCTGAATTCTTTTTTTTATTTTTCACATTTCAGAAAATACTGCAACATTTCATCAAATCAACATGTAACAGCAATGAAAACTCTTTTCCACTGTACATTTAACAGTGACCTGCAATAATGATAAGATTTTTTTTTCTAACGGTGGAAACCAGAACATCTGAAGAAAACCCCAAATTCTGACATCTACTGAACGTGAACAGGAACCGCTGTGATGCTCTTCATCTTGTTGTTGCTGTTTACTTTGTTACAGCCGGTCTGTTCCTGCCCTCACTTTGGATCTTGGAGTTTCTTCTTGTGCTTGTTCTGGCGCAGACATGCTGGTGTGAGGAATTTCTTAAATCGTCTCCACAAAGAAGGATTGTATACCATTTGGGAGTTTGAATCTGAATGTGAGTCCTCTTTTGTAACAGCATCCTGCGGTTCAGGGAGTTCTTCAATGACTTCAGATTGGTTTGTATTCTCATTGAGTTTTGACTTCTTTTCTTTTTGTTCAGAACCCCTATCCTGTTCAGGGACCAGTGCTGTTTCAGTGGTTGGTACTGGTTTGGAGAACTCTTGTGGTTCACAGTCTTCAACTTTTGCAGTCAGCTTCTCACTGACCTCAGACATGTCGTTGTTCTCGGGTCCAGGCTCCACTGTTGATGCTTTCTCTGATTCCTGTCGAGAGACATTTTCTGTTTCGGAGACCAATTCCTTTTCATTGGCCTCCACCAGATTAGAGACCCCCTCTGGTTCTGAAAGTCCAACTTTTGTAGCCATCTCTTGTGAAACCATCAAGTCTTCTGTTTCTTTACCATCTTCTGGTTGGGGGAGGGATTCAATGACCTGATTAGCATCCTGGGATTGTCCTGACTTTTTCTTCTTTCTGCATCTACGCTTCTTTGCTTTTTGTTCAGAACCCCCATCCTGATTGGACACCAACTCTGTTTCAGTGGTCTGTTTCATGTCAGAGACCTCTTCTGGTTCTGACACTCCCACTTTTTCAACAAACTCTTTGCTGAGTTCACACTGGCTACTATCTACAATAAGTTCCAACACCTTGTCGTTGCTGTGTTCTGGCTCCATCGGTGATGGTTTCTCGGCTTCTTGTTGAGAGACCCCCTGTTGTTCTGAAGGTTCTGTTTCTTCAACCATTTTTTCCGCAGCCACATTGTTCTTAATTAGGAGAACATCCTCTGCTTTAGGGAAGTCATCTAGTGCATCTACTGGGAGACTTGAGAGTTCCTTTCGTTCAGAGACATTTTCTAAAGCAGCATCTTCGGTTTGAGATGAGACACTTATCATTTCGGAGACTTTTTCTGTTGCAGACGACTCACGTTCATCTGCACCCACCTCAGATGTTTCCAGGGCAGACTTCAGCTGCTCCGTGAGCTCTCCAAACTTTAACTCTAGACTTTGTTGCACTGATTCCTGTGCCCCCAGTTTAGAGATCAGATCCAGATTAGAGCTTGTCTCTTCTTCTAGCTGCTTTTTTAATTTTTCAATTTCGTCAAGGACCGACTTATGGGCCTCTGCCTGTTTGGACTCGACCTCACTGTCTTCTTCTTCACTTGTTTTGAAGGTCTGATGTAAATCGTCAATAATGTCTTTGCACTGATTGACTTCATTCTTCATAGACTAGTGTGAGCTGGCAGTTCAGCCTCCAAACGAGTTTCCGCTTCTTTGATTTTTTCTAAATATGCAAGCGAATCCTTCTCCGCTGCATCCTTAAAGTATGTTTCCTGAGCGAGAAACTTGTCTTTTTTCTCCAGCTTTTCCTTTATCATCTCCAGCTCATCTGATGGTGCGTTCATTTTCTCGTAGTCTCCTGAACTACTTGCAGAATTGTGGGTGTTGAAATTTGCCCTGTTGTTCTCCTGACTTGTTGGTGGTAGATGTCTGAAAGGGCATACGCTCCTTCTTCACAAATCCCCGATCGAGCAGTGCTTTGTGGATCAGAGACCTGTTTGGTATTTGAATCTTTCTTGGGATAATTCCTGTTTTGTGTCTCCTCCCTTTTGACGTTTTCTAGGCGGCGATTCTCATAGGTGGGTAAAGCTTTAGAGCCATTCCACTGGTTCTGAGCAGACGGTTGATAGATCTTCATATTTACATTTCCAAATTTGTGACTCACATTTGTAGCAGGACAGATTGTGGACGTTGAAATTTGCCGGGAGATTTCCACTTTGCTTTCTGTTGTTTGAGGAGTCTTGAAGGCAGTAGAGGCCACCACACTGCTCCACAGACGTTTTCCGAAAGATGCTTCTGTACCGCTCATTTTTTCGGTTGTTTTTTTCTGTTAGATCGTTAAATTAAAGTGTTCAAAATGGTGTTTGGTAAGGCGCTTGAGGTTCTTCGTAAAATTGTGATGTGTGCTGGCTGGAAGTCTTGCAGGCTTGTGAAGAAAATGATACATTCTTTGATCTATGTCTCTGATATCATGATGTCCTGTGATGTCATAATGTTCTGTGATGTCATAATGTTCTGTGATGTTCATTCCAAAGTGGAAGAGTGGAGTTAGAAAGGGGGAAAAAACACAGGGCCCAGGTGTTCTATTACATGTGTACACACACACACACACACATATATATATATATATATATATATATATATATATATATATATATATATATATATATATATATATATATATATATATATATATATATATATATAATATATATTTGTGTTTGTCTGTATGTCAATACTATAATTTATACATCCAGACTATACATGGTAAAGGCCCTTAAAGACCTACATTGGAGAACATTGGTCTATTGTAGAGGTATAATATATGCTGCCTGAGGGTCTGAAGATCACAACCTGTTAGTAATGATTTTTTTGCATTTTCTCTCACATACAGAGATTAATCTGGATTCTCTTTTCCATGAAGTAATTATGGATCTTTTTTTTACCCTTGTCGTGATTCCTAACTTCAGTTTTGTGTTGCAGGTGAAGCACCACCATCTAATCAAGAATTATATACCCAGTTGAACACATAGAGGCTCAGTTGACACTCTAACCCAACTCTGGGAGAAAAAGAGAAAACCTGCACAGAAAGTCAAAACTACATATTCCGGTCCTGTCTAAGCCAAAGGCTGGAAGCTGGAACTTGCTTGCTGTTAGACTACAGTGATAGTAACTGTCATTACACAAGAATACCACAATCCAGATAATGTTCTAATCCTAGAGAAGGAAGTGTCCTATTGCAAATGCATGCAGCGCTGATCTGGACACCTCTTCTTTTTTATATTGCCCGGATGTATCCAGCTTTTGAGATGTGGAAATATACAGATCTGCAGGAATGATATTGCATTTGCAGAGGTTGGCAGGTGTCTTCAGGATGTAGTTTATTGATGCTTCACTCTCCAGTTGCAGCTGCTTTCACCTTTTGTTTGTGCCCTGGTGAACAGGTTGAATAAACTCCTACAAGCTGTAACTAAATTAAAAAACATTGTCTTTTTCAGACTGTTAAGTCTGGTTGACACCGTGACTTCAGAGGATTCTCTAATCCTCAATCTAAGATGTAGATCTATAGATGAAAGACAGCAAGAACACTGGAGCTGTAATGTAAATTCAACCCTGATACTGTGCATTATGGGTGTATATATAAATAATATTTGTATCTTACTTTCAAAATTTGAAACAGAAATATGGTCTCTTTTTTTTTCCCTCTGCATTTTTATGTTTTGCTTACATCGTTGTTCCAATATCCCAACAACCACTGGAAGCAATAAACTACTTTGCTGCAGGAGCTGTTTACATAGACCCAACCGTGATTACAGACTAGGACTATAAAGATATTTAGTAAAGGTTGGGTAGGTCATCATGTCAAGAAGCATTTTTCAATTCACTGTATGAACTGTACAAACTCCCAGTTGCATCAGTAAGCGCGGTAGCATGACTATGGATAAGGAAGTGATAATGGTTAGCCATTGGCTGAAGTGATTGTCAATTATCACATGTGACCAGGTGGTTTGATGCCATAAAGAAAACTTGTTCCAGCCCTGGTTTCCAGTCAGCTGATATGTAATATACATTATATGACACCCGCCATATATCTTTTTTTTTTACTATTATTGTTTCCAGTCAATAAATGACTACGTTATGGCACACTGGTTTTAGATAAGGCAGCACAAAAGAACTTTTGTGATTTTTAGCTCCAAGGATCCTCTGAAGCCCATCAATGTTAACCCTGAAAGCCACCAAGCAAATTTTATACCAAGACTCAAAAATTTATTCTACTTAGTGATAGTTTGGAAGGTGCTTACAGAAAAAAACTGATTAATGTTTTTCTCATATCTGACATTAGCTTCAGGTCACCAACAACTCAAGCTTATTCTAATCAACAAAAGAAAGAAGTTTACATCTATAGAAGCAAACAGAGGACGGGATCCATGGACACTGCTCCTTTTAACTGTCATTACTATCCTATGATTCATCCTGTGATCCTGTTGAAATTAACCTTGACATGTAGGTAAACGTCACATCAGGACTTCTGCTTGTGGATCACATATATGTAGGCAGGACAATTTGACATTTAAGTAAACCAAACATATTTGCACCTTCTTTTCATATGTCCCCAAAATCACAATAACATTCATACTTGTCAGAACTTAAACCACAGATATCGATGATCTTCTACATTTTAAAAAACTCTTTTTTAAGTGATCTTAATGTTAGTTTGCATCAGTAAAAGTTCAGGTTTTAGTGGAGTTGTGGATAAACATCCCTGTGGCTTATTAGCTTTGGGATATTCTAAGAGGTGGTAAAATAGCGGCAGAGCAGATCAGCTTTCTCCATGTGAGCTGTTGGACCCAAGACTGGCAGATCTGATACAATTTCCTCTAAATCAGACAATTAACCATGACCAGATACTCAATGGGTGATTAGGTTCAATGGACACATAAGTTTTGGTTGGCATTAAACTATGTGAAGGAACAAACGATCTGGTGATGAACAGGGAGGAGACTGGAGCTTATAAGCAGCTGCCACCAAAGGAACGCAGGTGAAGATGATGAAGAATTAAGGCCACCAGCGCTCAGACCCCTCATCATAAATGCTTACGTAATGTGTTTTGTGCATTGCAGATTCCTGTGTTTAAAATCGCCCTTGTAAAATTAAGCATTTCAGATACTCAAAATGTTATTTGTCCTTAGAAGAATGGCATCATGTCTTGATCTTTATGTGAATTGGGTTTCAATCTCGAAAAAATGTACATGTACAATAAAAATATCAGTAATAAACACTGTGGATACCTGCAACAAAGCTATTACTGCAAAAAAGAAAACTCAGATCACAGATATCTCTAATCACATTTTTCCTGGAAAATGTTTTCAATTATTATTCTCTCAGGGATTTTATTTTATCATGCAGTTTGGCAATTTGAATTATGAATTTTTACTTTGCAGTTTTACTGCACGTAACCACGATGCCGTTTCCCCATGTGATGTCATGCTCGTCACTCTTTGCTGGATGTTATTTTTTTCTGTTAAAAAACGCTGTAAAGCTTATTATTTTGAAGCTGATTTGATTAATAGCCATACAACGTCTATATTTCTGAATTCTTTTTTTTATTTTTCACATTTCAGAAAAAACTTCAACATTTCATCAAATCAACATGTAACAGCAATGAAAACTCTTTTCCACTGTACATTTAACAGTGACCTGCAATAATGATAAGATTTTTTTTTAACGGTGGAAACCAGAACATCTGAAGAAAACCCCAAATTCTGACATCTACTGAACGTGAACAGAAACCGCTGTGATGCTCTTCATCTTGTTGTTGCTGTTTACTTTGTTACAGCCGGTCTGTTCCTGCCCTCACTTTGGATCTTGGAGTTTCTTCTTGTGCTTGTTCTGGCGCAGACATGCTGGTGTGAGGAATTTCTTAAATCGTCTCCACAAAGAAGGATTGTATACCATTTCGGAGTTTGAATCTGAATGTGAGTCCTCTTTTGTAACAGCATCCTGCGGTTCAGGGAGTTCTTCAATGACTTCAGATTGGTTTGTATTCTCATTGAGTTTTGACTTCTTTTCTTTTTGTTCAGAACCCCTATCCTGTTCAGGGACCAGTGCTGTTTCAGTGGTTGGTACTGGTTTGGAGAACTCTTGTGGTTCACAGTCTTCAACTTTTGCAGTCAGCTTCTCACTGACCTCAGACATGTCGTTGTTCTCGGGTCCAGGCTCCACTGTTGATGCTTTCTCTGATTCCTGTCGAGAGACATCGTCTGTTTCGGAGACCAATTCTTTTTCATTGGCCTCCACCAGCTCAGAGACCCCCTCTGGTTCTGAAAGTCCAACTTTTGTACCCATCTCTTGTGAAACCATCAAGTCTTCTGTTTCTTTACCATCTTCTGGTTGAGGGAGGGATTCAATGACCTGATTAGCATCCTGGGATTGTCCTGACTTTTTCTTCTTTCTGCGTCTACGCTTCTTTGCTTTTTGTTCAGAACCCCCATCCTGATTGGACACCAATTCTGTTTCAGTGGTCTGTTTCATCTCAGAGACCTCTTCTGGTTCTGACACTCCCACTTTTTCAACAAACTCTTTGCTGAGTTCACACTGGCTACTATCTACAATAAGTTCCAACACCTTGTCGTTGCTGTGTTCTGGCTCCATCGGTGATGGTTTCTTGGTTTCTTGTTGAGAGACCCCCTGTGGTTCTGAAGGTTCTGTTTCTTCCACCATTTTCTCTGCAGCCACATTGTTCCTAATTAGAAGAACATCCTCTGCTTTAGGGAAGTCATCTAGTACATCTACTGGGAGACTTGAGAGTTCCTTTCGTTCAGAGACATTTTCTAAAGCAGCATCTTCGGTTTGAGATGAGACACTTATCATTTCGGAGACTTTTTCTGTTGCAGACGACTCAGGTTCATCTGCTCTCACCTCAGATGTTTCCAGGGCAGACTTCAGCTGCTCCGTGAGCTCTCCAAACTTAAACGCTAGACTTTGTTGCACTGATTCCTGTGCCCCCAGTTTAGAGATCAGATCCAGATTAGAGCTTGTCTCTTCTTCTAGCTGCTTTTTTAACTTTTCAATTTCATCAAGGACCGAATTATGGGCCTCTGCCTGTTTGGACTCGACCTCACTGTCTTCTTCTTCACATGTTTTGAAGGTCTGATGTAAATCGTCAATAATGTCTTTGCACTGATTGACTTCATCTTCATAGACTAGTGTGAGCTGGCGTTCAGCCTCCAAACGAGTTTCCGCTTCTTTGATTTTTTCTAAATATGCAAGCGAATCCTTCTCCGCTGCATCCTTAAAGTATGTTTCCTGAGCGAGAAACTTGTCTTTTTTCTCCAGCTTTTCCTTTATAATCTCCAGCTCATCTGATGGTGCGTTCATTTTCTCGTAGTCTCCTGAACTACTTGCAGAATTGTGGGTGTTGAAATTTGCCCTGTTGTTCTCTGAGTTGTTGGTGGTAGATGTCTGAAAGGGCATATGCTCCTTCTTCACAAATCCTGATCGAGCAGTGCTTTGTGGATCAGAGACCTGTTTGGTATTTGAATCTTTCGTGGGATAATTCATGTTTTGTGTCTCCTCCCTTTTGACGTTTTCTAGGCGGCGATTCTCATAGGTGGGTAAAGCTTTAGAGCCATTCCACTGGTTCTGAGCAGACGGTTGATAGATCTTCATATTTACATTTCCAAATTTGTGACTCACATTTGTAGCAGGACAGATTGTGGACGTTGAAATTTGCCGGGAGATTTCCGCTTTGCTTTCTGTTGTTTGAGGAGTCTTGAAGGCAGTAGAGGCCACCACACTGCTCCACAGACGTTTTCCAAAAGATGCTTCTGTACCGCTCATTGTTTCTGTTGTTTTTTTCAGTTAGATTGTTAAATTAAAGTGTTAAAATGGTGTTTGGTAAGGCGCTTGAGGTTCTTCGTAAAATTGTGATGTGTGCTGCTGGAAGTCTTGCAGGCTTGTGAAGAAAAGGATACTTTCTTTGATCTATGTCTCTGATATCACGATGTCCTGTGATGTCATAATGTTCTGTGATGTCATAATGTTCTGTGATGTCATAATGTTTTGTGATGTTCATTCCAAAGTGGAAGAGTGGAGTTAGAAAGGGGAAAAAACACAGGGCCCAGGTGTTCTATTACATGTGTACACACACACACACACACACACACACACACACACACACACACACACACACACACACACACACACACACACATTCACACATATATATATATATATATATATATATATATATATATATATATATATATATATATATATATATATATATATATATTTGTGTTTGTCTGTATGTAAATACTATAATTTATACACTCAGACTATACATGCTAATGGCCCTTAAAGACCTACATTGGAGAACATTGGTCTATTGTAGAGGTATAATATATGCTGTCTGAGGGTCTGAAGATCACAACCTGTTAGTAATTATATTTTTGCATTTTCTTTCACATACAGAGATTAATCTGGATTCTCTTTTCCATAAAGTAATTATGGATCTTTTCTTTACCCTTGTCATGATTCCTAACTTCAGTTTTGTGTTGCAGGTGAAGCACCACCATCTAATCAAGAATTTTATACCCAGTTGAGCACATAGAGGCTCAGTTGACACTCTAACCCAACTCTGGGAGAAAAAGAGAAAACCTGCACAGAAAGTCCAAACTACATATTCCGGTCCAGTCTAAGCCAAAGGCTGGAAGCTGGAACTTGCTTGCTGTTAGACTACAGTGATAGTAACTGTGATTCCACAAGAATACCACAATCCAGATAATGTTCTGATCCCAGAGAAGGAAATGTCCTATTGCAAATGCATGCAGCGCTGATCTGGACACCTCTTCTTTTTTATATGCCCTAAGCTTTTGAGATGTGGAAATATACAGATCTGCAGGAATGATATTGCATTTGCAGAGGTTGGCAGGTGTCATCAGGATGTAGTTGATTGATGCTTCACTCTCCAGTTGCAGCTGCTTTCACCTTTTGTTTGTGCCCTGGTGAACAGGTTGAATAAACTCCTACAAACTGTAACTAAATTAAAAAACATTGTCTTTTTCAGACTGTTAAGTCTGGTTGACGCCGTGACTTCACAGGATTCTCTAATCCTCAATCTAAGATGTAGATCTATAGATGAAAGACAGCAAGAACACTGGAGCTGTAATGTAAATTCAACCCTGATACTGTGCATTATGGGTGTAATAATAAATAGTATTTGACACCCGCCATATATATCTTTATTTTTACTATTATTGTTTCCAGTCAATAAATGACTACGTTATGGCACACTGGTTTTAGATAAGGCAGCACAAAAGAACTTTTGTGATTTTTAGCTCCAAGGATCCTCTGAAGCCCATCAATGTTAACCCTGAAAGCCACCAAGCCAATTTTATACCAAGACTCAAAAATTAATTCTACTTAGTGATAGTTTGGAAGGTGCTTACAGAAAAAACTGATGAATGTTTTTCTCATATCTGACATTAGCTTCAGGTCACCAACACCTCAAGCTTATTCTAATCAACAAAAGAAAGAAGTTTACATCTATAGAAGCAAACAGAGGACGGGATCCATGGACACTGCTCCTTTTAACTGTCATTACTATCCTATGATTCATCCTGTGATCCTGTTCAAATTAACCTTGACATGTAGGTAAACGTCACATCAGGACTTCTGCTTGTGGATCACATATATGTAGGCACGACAATTTCATATTTAAGTAAACCAAACATATTTGCACCTTCTTTTCATATGTCCCCAAAATCACAATAAAATTCATACTTGTCAGAACTTAAACCACAGATATCGATGATCTTCTACATTTTAAAAAACTCTTTTTTAAGTGATCTTAATGTTAGTTTGCATCAGTACAAGTTCAGGTTTTAGTGGAGTTGTAGGCAAACATCCCTGTGGCAGATATCTGTGTTTAAAATAACCCTTGTAAAATTAAGCATTTCAGATACTCAAAATGTTATTTGTCCTTAGAAGAATGGCATCATGTCTTGATCTTTATGTGAATTGGGTTTCAATCTCGAAAAAATGTACATGTACAATAAAAATATCAGTAATAAAAACTGTGGATACCTGCAACAAAGCTATTACTGCAAAAAAGAAAACTCAGATCACAGATATCTCTAATCACAGTTTTCCTGGAAAATGTTTTTAATTATTATTCTCTCAGGGATTTTATTTTATCATGGAGTTTGGCGGTTTGAATTATGAATTTTTACTTTGCAGTTTTACTGCACGTAACCACGATGCCGTTTCCCCATGTGATGTCATGCTCGTCACTCTTTGCTGGATGTTATTTTTTTCTGTTAAAAAACGCTGTAAAGCTTATTATTTTGAAGCTGATTTGATTAATAGCCATACAACGTCCATATTTCTGAATTCTTTTTTTTATTTTTCACATTTCAGAAAATACTGCAACATTTCATCAAATCAACATGTAACAGCAATGAAAACTCTTTTCCACTGTACATTTAACAGTGACCTGCAATAATGATAAGATTTTTTTTTCTAACGGTGGAAACCAGAACATCTGAAGAAAACCCCAAATTCTGACATCTACTGAACGTGAACAGGAACCGCTGTGATGCTCTTCATCTTGTTGTTGCTGTTTACTTTGTTACAGCCGGTCTGTTCCTGCCCTCACTTTGGATCTTGGAGTTTCTTCTTGTGCTTGTTCTGGCGCAGACATGCTGGTGTGAGGAATTTCTTAAATCGTCTCCACAAAGAAGGATTGTATACCATTTGGGAGTTTGAATCTGAATGTGAGTCCTCTTTTGTAACAGCATCCTGCGGTTCAGGGAGTTTTTCAATGACTTCAGATTGGTTTGTATTCTCATTGAGTTTTGACTTCTTTTCTTTTTGTTCAGAACCCCTATCCTGTTCAGGGACCAGTGCTGTTTCAGTGGTTGGTACTGGTTTGGAGAACTCTTGTGGTTCACAGTCTTCAACTTTTGCAGTCAGCTTCTCACTGACCTCAGACATGTCGTTGTTCTCGGGTCCAGGCTCCACTGTTGATGCTTTCTCTGATTCCTGTCGAGAGACATCGTCTGTTTCGGAGACCAATTCCTTTTCATTGGCCTCCACCAGATTAGAGACCCCCTCTGGTTCTGAAAGTCCAACTTTTGTAGCCATCTCTTGTGAAACCATCAAGTCTTCTGTTTCTTTACCATCTTCTGGTTGGGGGAGGGATTCAATGACCTGATTAGCATCCTGGGATTGTCCTGACTTTTTCTTCTTTCTGCATCTACGCTTCTTTGCTTTTTGTTCAGAACCCCCATCCTGATTGGACACCAACTCTGTTTCAGTGGTCTGTTTCATGTCAGAGACCTCTTCTGGTTCTGACACTCCCACTTTTTCAACAAACTCTTTGCTGAGTTCACACTGGCTACTATCTTTAATAAGCTCCAACATCTTGTCGTTGCTGTGTTCTGGCTCCATCGGTGATGGTTTCTCGGCTTCTTGTTGAGAGACCCCCTGTTGTTCTGAAGGTTCTGTTTCTTCAACCATTTTTTCCGCAGCCACATTGTTCTTAATTAGGAGAACATCCTCTGCTTTAGGGAAGTCATCTAGTGCATCTACTGGGAGACTTGAGAGTTCCTTTCGTTCAGAGACATTTTCTAAAGCAGCATCTTCGGTTTGAGATGAGACACTTATCATTTCGGAGACTTTTTCTGTTGCAGACGACTCACGTTCATCTGCACCCACCTCAGATGTTTCCAGGGCAGACTTCAGCTGCTCCGTGAGCTCTCCAAACTTTAACTCTAGACTTTGTTGCACTGATTCCTGTGCCCCCAGTTTAGAGATCAGATCCAGATTAGAGCTTGTCTCTTCTTCTAGCTGCTTTTTTAATTTTTCAATTTCGTCAAGGACCGACTTATGGGCCTCTGCCTGTTTGGACTCGACCTCACTGTCTTCTTCTTCACTTGTTTTGAAGGTCTGATGTAAATCGTCAATAATGTCTTTGCACTGATTGACTTCTTCTTCATAGACTAGTGTGAGCTGGCATTCAGCATCCAAACGAGTTTCCGCTTCTTTGATTTTTTCTAAATATGCAAGCGAATCCTTCTCCGCTGCATCCTTAAAGTATGTTTCCTGAGCGAGAAACTTGTCTTTTTTCTCCAGCTTTTCCTTTATCATCTCCAGCTCATCTGATGGTGCGTTCATTTTCTCGTAGTCTCCTGAACTACTTGCAGAATTGTGGGTGTTGAAATTTGCCCTGTTGTTCTCTGACTTGTTGGTGGTAGATGTCTGAAAGGGCATATGCTCCTTCTTCACAAATCCCGATCGAGCAGTGCTTTGTGGATCAGAGACCTGTTTGGTATTTGAATCTTTCGTGGGATAATTCCTGTTTTGTGTCTCCTCCCTTTTGACGTTTTCTAGGCGGCGATTCTCATAGGTGGGTAAAGCTTTAGAGCCATTCCACTGGTTCTGAGCAGACGGTTGATAGATCTTCATATTTACATTTCCAAATTTGTGACTCACATTTGTAGCAGGACAGATTGTGGACGTTGAAATTTGCCGGGAGATTTCCACTTTGCTTTCTGTTGTTTGAGGAGTCTTGAAGGCAGTAGACGCCACCACACTGCTCCACAGACGTTTTCCAAAAGATGCTTCTGTACCGCTCATTGTTTCTGTTGTTTTTTTCAGTTAGATCGTTAAATCAAAGTGTTAAAATGGTGTTTGGTAAGGCGCTTGAGGTTCTTGGTAAAATTGTGATGTGTGCTGCTGGAAGTCTTGCAGGCTTGTGAAGAAAATGATACATTCTTTGATCTATGTCTCTGATATCATGATGTTCTGTGATGTCATAATGTTCTGTGATGTCATAATGTTCTGTGATGTTCATTCCAAAGTGGAAGAGTGGAGTTAGAAAGGGGAAAAAACACAGGGCCCAGGTGTTCTATTACATGTGTACACACACACACACACACACACACACACACACACACACACACACACACACACACAAACACACACGCACACACACACACACACACACACACACACACACACACACACACACACACACACACACACACACACATGCAATACTTTTGGTTGGTTTGTAAAAACATGCTTTTGAACAGCTTCAGTGACTTGCAACTTTCTTATGCTGACTATTTCCATGGTGTGAAATTTTAATTAGCTGGAAGGGGAAGTTCAATCTAACCACACACCTTCACGGAGAACAAAAGCCTGTCAGTCATCTTTACAATTCTTCCTGAATGAAAAGTGAAGTCACATCAGTGTCTCTTCGAACACAAATCTGTTTAATTGATTTGCTATTCATCTCTCGCCTCAGTGATTAGGCCTATTAAAGCTCTTTTAATGGGACAATCTCATTCCAGTGATTGATATTTAGGGATAGGAAGTACAGCTCCTTAGGGGCTCGACTGTACTAGAGTTTGCAGAAACCTTGCAATTAAAAAATATCTCAGCTAAAAACTTGGACAGAGGGAGAAGTGGGAGGGGGCAAAAAAAAAAAAACAAAAAAAAAAAACAGGGCCATTAGTGAAGCCAGTTTTGAATTACTTAATACGTTGAAAAAACGTTTATGAAATTTGCATAAGTAATTGGTTTGTTGGCAGATTTTTAGGAATTGCTTTTTCTGTTTATGAAACATGTAACAAATTACTGAAAGCTTCCTTTTAATTACATCAAAAGCAGAACTAAAAGAGACCTAAATATTTAGAATGAATAGGTGTGCCCAGTCTTTTGACAGGTACTGTATTTAATAACTTTTTAAAAATTTTATTATTATTAATAAATGAGCTCGTTTCCCTACTCTGAATTAGCTTGGGGAGTTCAGGCAACGTCGGTATAACCAGCGTTCAGGGATGCTGGATGGAGTCAGTGAAACCTCCTCTAGTCCTCTTGCCTGAAGGTAAGGCCTGAGGTATCCTCAGTGGAGAGCTGCTCAAAGGTATGGTGTGTGTGTGTGTGTGTGTGTGTGTGTGTGTGTGTGTGTGTGTGTGTGTGTGTGTGTGTGTGTGTGTGTGTGTGTGTGTGTGTGTGTGTGTGTGTGTGTGTGTTCATTCAGCCACATGTCTACAATAATCACAGCCATGCTGAGTGTGTGCACATTCCTCTGCTATCTGCAATATTTGTCCTGTTTTCTTTTGGTAAATACCACGCCATCATCTATCACTTACTATCTCAGCAGATTAGATGTTGGAGGACAAACAATTTATGTCACAAACACAAAGTTAGATGAGATCGCATTTATGTTGAGCTATTATAAGCTGCTCCTCTCAGCTGCGTTCAAAACGCTCAGCAATTTTAATCATGGTACAGTATCAAAACATTCGTGCTATTTATATCTATGACTGAGCAACAATAAGGTTTTTTTTTTAACTCTAAGAACCACATGGAATATGTTTTACAATGAGATTGGAAATACAACTATTTTAATGTCCAAAACTGATGACGTGTCTGAAATCAGTTGCAAAGGACCAAATGAGCTTCACTGTTTCCACTGCTAACACAGTAAGATGTCACGCTGCAGTACAAATCCTTCCCATGCTTCCTTGTTTAAACGCGCAGCCAGGGGACTGAGAAGTGATGCCAGATAATTGATGATAGCGATGAAGTGTTTTTGCTACTTATGAAAGGGAGGGTAAAGACTCCTGATCAGGTTTCCTTTCAGTGTTGAATACATTAAAAGTCAAGATGCTTTCAGTGGCCAAAAAAGTGTGACGACACTAATGGTTTTAAATGTAAACAGCATTTACCACCATTAGTGTCGTCATCTTACCATCTTCCCATCTTCCCATCTTCCCCAGGAGGAATTACATAAAGTCAGGGTGGAGGATAGAGGAGAAAAGGGGAGGTGGGGAGGGGGCAGTGTCATGTTCTAGTTGAGTAGGTGGATTAAGGGAGAGAGTAAAGAGAATCCCTCCAATGATTCCTCATGTTTATTCACGACTCGATGAGTCAGTAAATAATCTCTCCTTCAGTATTTAACACAACATCCTGTCTGTGCAGCGCTCTGTTCCTGTCCTGCTTTCGTGTTTTACAACATCCCAGACCTCTTAAACCGGGCTAAAAGCACTCAGATGGATTAGATATCAGCCTCTCACCTGCTTGATTTTGTCTGTGTACATTTCCAATATCTGTCTTCTTTCTCTTCATCTCTCATTTTTCAGCCACCCCGTTCTTGATTTCCACCTGTCGATCGATTTCTCCCCATTCCCGACTTTTGTGCCTTTTTTCTGTAGCTTATTGAGCCTCTTCACATCTTGTCCTCGATTTCTTATGTAAGCACCACTCTCCTCTTTCAACCGTCCACACATTGTTTTCTATCACTATGGCAATTTCTCCAGGACATTTCTGAAATGAGTTTTAAATTTGCTGCTTATTTTGTTGCTTACATCTGATGCAGTCCACCTCATCACCGGACATTTTTTTCTCCGCTGCAGCTCTATCCATGTTTTCAGCAGTTCTATCCTGTTGGTAATTTTACATTGCATGGCAGCATGAGTGCTGCATTTAGGAAGATGCTCTTACACATTTGGCTTGATCTTTGCCTTAAAAAAGAAAGCTCTGTAGTATCCCCCATGCTCTTATATTCCACGTGCTCCCACATCGGCACCCGTTAAAGAGTTGCTTGTAAGTCGGAGGTTTAGAGTTTTGCTCTGAGCTAATCTCTCTTTGTGTTCAAAAGATGAAGGCCCACATACTCCAGCCTTCTGATTCTCACTCTGCTGTCTTCCAGCAGCCTGTTGCCATGGTTACCTCAGCTCAGCGGCAGGCCAATGCAGCAACGGCCTAATGGATTATGGTAGAGAGACAACCCTCTTTACTAAACACTGTTGTATGTGTGACACTGCCTTCTGCATGCCCCAGTCTGACCCTCTGTTTCTGGGCTGACATCAGAGCCGTAGGCCCCTTCAGGTGGATGAAAAAGAGGAAGTGACACATAAGAGGGAAATGAGTTAGTCAGTTTAGCTCCACTTGACTCCATCAAGCAGTTGACCTTGGCCAAATATGAGGGTATTTGAGCGTTTATGTCTCAAAGCAGTCTGACAAAATTGAACTGATTTACGTTCATACATACAGACCTCGTGTTAAAGTTTACAACTTTGTAGAAGAAACAACCATATTGACAGCCTGTTTCAAAAAGAAAACAAAACAGGTGCAGGTGGTTTAGTCGAGCACCCGCCTGCTCTGGCTGAACCACCTTCACGCCTAAACCCATCTTTGCTTCAGAAGTCTTTGTCACAGACTTCATTTTCGCAGCGACCTCTGAATATACAAAGGATGGACCAATTTAATGAAAATGGATGTCATGTTCAATAATTTTAATGCCAAAATGGTGTTGAGCAGAGCTGCCAAAATAAGACTTAAAAAACCAATCTTCAGAAGCCTGTTGCCAAAGTCCCAAAAGGCTTTGTCCAATTCAGTCTGTAAGTTTACTTCTTTGTGTGTTTTTTTTTTTTAAATAAAGTAATTCAACCCAGTGGGATGGAAACCCTGTCTGACACTAACCAGTGATTCAGTGGTTTAATTGTAAAGTGATACTTGCAAAAGCTACTTACACAGCTCTGCGTGGCTTCCACAGTAAAGTATGAGTCAAGTTTATCTGTCTGACTACGCCAGTGGCATAAACACTGATAAAAGACCGCAATTTGGAGAAACACTGGTGGAGCAGAGTCACTGTGGAAATCTGTGCAAATAGAATATTATAAACTAAAATCACCTAAATCAAATTAATGATATGCTACTGTGTGCTTTCCTTGCCTATTTGGATAATGAGGCCACGAGTTATTTAAAGTCACTGGGAATGATGGAGGAGGGAAAAAAAAGGGAATCTTGCAGAGGAGAAAAAATAAATCTCAATGTCTCCCTCTTGCCTCAGGCACATTGTCATCACTAACAGTTTCATGTAATATTAACATGTCAGAGCAGAGAAGCAGAATCTACCATGGCTGCAATAATCACCAACGGTTAGGACTGTTTTATCGCAAAGTGGGGGGTGTTGGGAGTTGAGGCTACTCCAAGAATATCTTTCCTTCTCACCCAGTGGCCCACTTACCCTCACAGGCACAGGTGCTTCAGACTTCCCAGTTCTTCGCCTTAGATCCATGTGTCATTTGGTTTGTCACAATCTCTACGGCTGCAATGTTTTTATTTGCTTTTCTTGTGGGTTTTTTTATGTTCTTTTCCTTTCATGAAGCTTCACCGTGAGTTAGCGTTACCATGGTAATACAGTGAAGGCCTTTAACATGAAAGTGCATTCACAGAAGAATAAAATCAATGTTATCAGAGCTCATGTTGCAGCTTACAGATTCTGTATTTTTCTTCTTTATATAGAAGCCCCGATCACAAATATCACAAGTTACAACTGAGCCCTCTGTTAAATCAAAATCACAGCAGCAACACATGAGCAGGCTGTTAAGCTCAAAGCTGAAACGATCTCGATATTATCTCAGCCATTCAGTCCATCAGGTGAGCAGACCTCAAGGTAATTTACTACTTAATTACTTTGCATATAACCATTTATGAAGCGTGATGGCGTTATTTCCCTCAGGTCTGGGCTGTTGAGACAAAGCAAACTCATTTTGATCAAACCAAAGTTTTGTATTTTTCATCAGTGAGACGTAAAAAGTTATTCGTGCGAGTTCTTCAAAGCTGTTTAAAATGCAGCTGACAAAACACGTATTGCCTGGTTTTTAAAATGTCAAAGAACATACAAAGCAAATTGAAAAAAACACTTCAATTTCACCCTGCTCATTCAAGTAAGACTTTCTATTTGCTGTCAGACATTTCTTCTTGATTAAAACAAAATGTGTTTTTTAATCCATTAAAAAATAATTAAAGCAAAAGCCCCTTGCAGGTTTTGGTGTGCTGAAACAGTATATCAATCAATATGCTTCGTGAACTAGTGGGGAAACTGTCAGGAACTCTGACATCGACAAGCCCAGTCCCGCCAAGCAAGATGGAGTGAAGTTACACCCACTGGACATGCGCAGTCTGGCCTTTTCTCTGCTTGTAAAAAGGAGCAATTACAATATTATCTTAATCAATAAACGTATCTGTCTGTGTAGCAACTTATCTCCAGTGATGACTGTTAGAATACTAGTTTTTCCCCCCATCCAGACTCTAACCATACATGTCCTACATGTCGCCATCTGTTCACTTTGAATGCTGAACTGAGCTTTGGGTTTCATGTGTGATGGAGGGAGCACTGCTCATGTCAGAAGCTGAGGAATGACCAACTTTTGACGCATCAACACGAGCGCCAGCCTATCAACCTGTGGCTACCCGGCCGGTGCTATCCAGTGGTAACGTACAAGGCAGCGGCACAGTTACAAACTACTTGGCTGATTTGTTTGGCTATTTAAGTTATGTGATGCTCCAGTATCAATACCAGCATCGGGCCTCTGTACGATACGGTGTTCTTACACTCGTACTCGTACGGGTTCGTCAGCGCCCAATATGACTTTATAGCAGTGTGTCGGTTGAGCTGTCAGATATTAATGAGGAGCAGTGTCAGTTATGTTGAGAAGTAAAGTGGAGTGTAAAATATGCTCAGCAAAGTTGTCAAGAGGAGGGACGAAAGCTAGTCGCAGCAACACAAGCAATCTGATAAAACATCGTAAGGTCCATAGGTTTGCTAATAGATGGAAATGACCAAAACTGATTTGCAGAAAACTCTGGAGAAGAAGTAGAAGATGTCGAGAGATAACCTGCCTACGGTGAAAATAAGAGGCTGTTACCCACTGCATCGTTCTTGATGACCAGTCATTGTCGGGCATTGATAATATGGGATTTCTTCGTCTTCTCAGCGTACTGGAGAAAAGGGATGCGATCCCTCGCCACCACCACATCATTAATACAGTGCTGCTAAAGCTGCACGACTTTGTGAAGAGGCACATCTACAGCTTGTTGCAAGGGATTTCATAATAATCATTTTAATATGGTGCCCCTCCCTCGCACAAGACTGCAATGCTTGAGAAGACAACCCATTGCACTGGGGGGGTTAATGAAGTAATGAAGTATGGTTCCCCACTTTGGCTCAAATGGCACAGAGATGTCTCTCACCACCAGCAGTTTGTCGAGTGAGAGGCTTTTTAGCTCCATTTTACATTGTAAATGAGAACTGAAACAAGCTGATAATGCAGAGAAGCTGCTTTTCTTTAAAACAAACAATAAACAAACACAAAAACATCTACCCCTCACTTTTTGAAAATAGCCTCACGTCTTATAGACAGTAATTGCTGATGACAAGCCACAGTTGTATATTAATGCAATTTAAGAGGGTTTATTTACGTAAAATAGGTGCTGATGCTCTGTATTAAAAAAAACAGTTGAATGTAAAAATGTTGGTAACAATTAGTAATACTAAAGTGCTCTTTTTGTAAAATATGTGGCAATGGTATATGACGGGATTTTCAAATGTCAGTAGGACATTTCTTACAACCAGATAGTGCAACCTTAATGTAAACACTTAACGCTGCATCCTGGACTAATTCTGGTGTCATCTAATTTTTGGATAAACTTTTGGGTTAACGTTATTTAAAGTTTGGGTTTAAACTAACATAAACTTTAATTTTAGGTCACTAGTAAGAATAGAACCTAAACAGCATTTAACAATATAGTGATACCCTCCATTTATCTTGGAAGTGTTTACTGTGTCAGGGTGGGTGAGCTTTCCCAGGCTGTGTCCAAAGCACATCCTCGATCACTATATACATATATATGGTCCATTCTCACTAATGTAGGGACTTGTATGTAGAGAACAGCTGTATGTAGTGAATTTAAGAGTTGAATGAACTTTTGGACACAACTGCTGTTCATTGCTGTCAAGATGGTATTCATGTTGTCTGTCCTATGTTGCAGTGCATTTTCACTTCACAGCTCATTAATTTGCCACATTCAGTTTTAAATAATCAAATTGGCATCAAAAACATTTCAAGTAATATTTACTTATTGGAGGACAGTCATTTTACAAATTATGAAAATGTTATCGAGTACATATCTTTCCATTTTTATTTAAAGCAATTATTCAAATGATTTTGATCCGTAGTTGAACTGTACAACTGTACAACTGTATTATTGTTCAGCAGTTCAGTTATACAGTTGTTCAGCAGTTCAGTCGACAGTTGTACAGTTATACAGTTGTACAGTCTTCAGCAGTACAGTTGTACAGCAGTTCAGTCGACAGTTGTACAGTTATACAACTGTACAGTTGTACAGTTATACAACTGTACAACTAACAGGACTGCTTAACATTTTTTTTCATTTAATTTCTTAATAAATGATTATGAACTATAGAATCAGCCTTCTGTGAGGCTCCACCCACACCCAAAACAATACGGTTTATCTGTTAGACGGATATTTTATTTGGTGAAACTCGTGTTTTTAACAAGTGTTAAGTATATTGAATTAAATAACTTATACTGAATAAATTTGTAGGTCATTTATCGCTGATCTAGGTCTTGTTCCTTCAGGCTAGGTTTTATAACTCATCTATTTGAACTACATTTATACTAAACTACGCGCTACGATGCTGGCTGCATTAGGACATCCATTGGACGGACATAGTGTCTTTCAGGATCTCACTACAGAAACTGAAGATTCCCATGAATAAATGCAGAATATGATGCTTTAAAGAACTAGTCCAAACATTGTACTGTCATATGCAGTCTCCACACTCCAACAGAAACAACATTTTAGAAGTAGTCAACTCTTAAACACAAGTGAATGGTGAAAGCATTGAAAACAAATGCTAATCGTGAAACCAAAGTGAAGCTCTTGCACCTGATGTTCAAAACAGAAAAAATAAAAGTCACATTTAATCAGTGTCTTGTGATTTCTCATACCCATAGGCAGACTAAATCTAAATGAATTACTTGAGAAAATATCTAATGAATAAACTGACTGGCCAGATTGATTTGGAAGAGCATCAATGAAAATGCTGTGGCTTATTTGTGTTCTGATGATAATTATATCCAAGCATGGTTTGACAAGGTGAGTAAATGTGATGTGTAAAATAAAATCTGACAAGTGAGCTTAGTTTCAGAGCTCTAAAACAATGAACTGAAGTCTTTACATTCATGAATGCCTTAAGACTCTCTGCCGATTCCTCTCTCCGTCTCCCCCTCTTTGTCTTTAGGCCTGCAGTCAGAGGCGTTGAAGGCGCCATGACAACAGCTTTATTAATCACATCAATCATCAATAACTCCATGGCAACCAAGGGGGGCTCTAATCGCTTCGCACCAGGCTGACTATTTCTTTCCTGAAAGGCACATTGCACTCTGCACTAACGTGAAGTGTGCTTACGTATGTGAGTGTACGCGTGTTGGGTGAAATCTGATTGTTTATCAGTTTATTCTCTGAATGCACTGTGGGCATAAGGGGAAAATAAGTTGTCTCTAATCTTAAAACGTTTCTATTTCTCTATCTTTTGAAGAGAGATAAAATATGTTTGCCAGCTTTTGTGATACCATCTACACAACATAACCATTTCCTTGCTGATATATTTTTGTTTCACATAAAAACATTTCTGTGCAAATACAATGTTATTCTAGTTTGAGAAAGGAGCATATTGAGAGATTTATCTGTGCTCCTGTGGTTTTCTCAACAGTTGTGTTTAGTACAATTCAAGTACTTTTTAGTGACTGTCATAGTGATTCCTGGTCTGTTAACCGTTTACCCTAACACATATTGGGATGATGTAAGAGTCATCTAACTTACATTATTGCACACGTGTTCAGTGTTTCCAGACAATTGTTCCCAAGTTGCAAAGCGGGCATATGAGTATTAAGCTCACAGGACTTTGTGCACTTTTACGGGCAACCCCAAGAGCTGAAAAATGAAGCCAATTTGCAATTTCAGTCCCGCAAATGGCAGCTTGTGGCTGGCTGCAAAGTGATTCGGTCCTTGAGGAGTCCATGAAAACAGAACTGCAGCTGAAAGGAAAACGTCTCCAGCCTGATATGAAATAAGCTCAGACAACTGTCTTCAACGTAAATGATAGATCCGCAGCGGTTTAAACTGGCCGACACATTCAGTTGTTTGAGAGCACTTGCATTCCTGAAAATCTGCTCCAAGGTCAGAGCCAAGGTTCATGTTTGCATCATTTGGTTTTAAAGTTCAATATATGAAGGCATATCAAACAAAAATAAACTGACTGAATCTGGAACAGATGTAAATCTGTTGGTGTGTTAGCAGGAGGGCTTTTGCTGTTTAAATTCAGAAAAAAATCATTTTGCTTCAGTGCCTTTCACCCAACATGAGCTGGAAATGGCTCCAGCAGATCCCTATTACCCCACATTGGAATGAATGGGTAGATATCATGGATGGATGGATAGATGGGTGGATTTTGCGTCCACTAAAATAACGTAATTATGCCAATATTTGGTCAGCTTGATGTAGGAATGGTAAAGTAATGTTACCCAGCTCATCATATTTAATCTTTTGGCCATTCTGGTCTCAGCATCATTAACTTTTCCACATTGTGGATTGTGCTGGAAATTTCTAGTCACAATACTGGTCCGACCTGAGTAGACTCAGTGATCTCACAGAGTGTCTGTGCAGTTTGGGTTTAGCTGTCTGACGCAGCTGCAAACATGTTGTTTTGAGAATTGCAGGTTATTTTGTGGGGCTTTTTTAGTGTTTTGCCTGAAACAAACCTGGCCTGACGGCGACGACCGTCTTTTATTAATCAGTCGTGTGGACATGGTGGCTGGATAGGACCCCACGTTACGTGAAAAATATGGTGATTTCTGGGAGAATCGTGTGCATGTGTGGATAAGAGAGTGTAATTTCTCTCCCAATTGTAGTCTGAGTGGGTAAATTCAAATGACATGAAGGAAAAAAGATTGTAATAAGTTTAATAACCCGTAACTTTGGCTCTGGCTGGGAGCACGTCTGCGGCGCAAGCGCCAAGAGTTCCCACCACCACTCAAAATGAATGACGGGCCCGTTTCTGCCTCGAGTGAACCAGTGGGAGGAGCCTATGCTTCTGGCGCTGCCGGTGCTCTTGAGCTGAAAGTGAGTGACTGGGTGGAACTACAAGCTGAACTGAAAAAAAGACAGGAAAAACAAAGCAAACAAGAGAAGAAAAATAACAAGGCAATGTATTAGTCTTAATAATTACAGCTTGGGGATTTTTAAAGATTTTTAAATCAAATTGAACTATGTAGGAGGAACTAGAACAACATCAGAGTTTTCAGAACAGCTCTAAGGATAGCTGAGCGTCTTGTCGCTCTTCACTGTGTGTCTTCTCCTCTCATTTTACGCAGGTTTCCTGTCTACTGACTTTTAAAAAGGCCAACTAGAGCCACATAAATCTTTAAAAAAAAACAAAGAATGAAAAGCTTTACAAACTGAATATCTGTAAAACCAAAACAGCACAGGCGAGGATTGTAGTTGTCTAAAAATAGTTTATAGGACCCGTTTTCTATGGGAGCCACTATTGGCTGAGCTGTCTGTCAATCAAGTGCATAGGTCTGACCCCTGATGCAGATGTGGCATTTTTATAAAATGAAATGTGCGCCTGCCTTGGGAGTGCCTGACTATTCCTGTCCTTTTACCAAAAGATGCTTTAAAAGGATGATTGAAGTGATGGTTAGAGCTGGCTGAATGGACTGCATCAGAGTTGTTATGGAAATTAAATTGAACATAAAGACTAAAAGGCTTTTTCTCCCTTTCCGCTCTAATGCTCCGTCTCTGTCTGAGTTTGTGGGCGTTTATCCGTCTGATCAGCAGTTGTGCAGAACTGCAGACCAGCTTTAAGTTTATAAAGTTGGATCAGAGATTACATTTCTTCATACATAAATGTAAATTCATGGTTATGTTTGTGCCACATGAGCTACAATTGTATAATTAAACTTAAGTCACCAGGGTAAACAAATGATCATTGATCGTTTGGAAAATTGGTCGAATCTGTGAGGAGTGAAAAATTATGATCTAAAAGGACAATTGGAGATATTACACAACTAGAAAGAGCAAATACCACAATTATCACTAAATAAATCAGTAATAAAACATAACCACAGTAGTGTATAATTATTCTGTGTAATTATATACTTATTCTTTGATCTGTGATTTAGATGTGGAGCTATGAATTATAATAAAGTAACATAAAGGAGAATGGATAATAATGATAAGAATAAAAGAATAATGTGTGAAGGCAACTACGTTCAGGTTGAAAACTACAGGTAAACTGGCTCTTAAAAATTAAGGCTTTTCTTTTTTATTGATATTTCATGTGTATCATCTTGGGAAAGAGAAGAAAAACTTTAAAGACCATTCTGATGATGACATCACTTAATATTTTGCTGTTAAGAATGACAAGAAACATACACTGAAATAAGGGTTAGGTTCTCATCTCAACCTGAGAGAGAGAGAATACAAGAGATGAATGGATGAAACCACTAACTCTTCTACATATGTGCTGCTAGTAGTCTGTTTTCTTTATAGTTTGTTCGGTATTCCAACGGCGTTTCACCTGCTGTGGTGACGTGCTGCCTTGTAGTGGTCATTCCAAATGACATCCACGCTGTCATGAGAGTCGATGTGGGTTTAACTGTTGTTATCTGGAGTCGTGTCTTAATCGCCAACTATTTAAAACACTGGAGAGACCTGAACACATTTCTGGTGTTGTCATATTGGAGTACATCTGACACTTGGTGGAAACACCTGGATGATAAAATAGGGGCCTGATGGAACTGAATTTAATCTGTTTTGATCTGTGCTGTGGAGGACATTGATGATGGACTGTCTAGCGAGTGTTGGTGTGGAGAAACTAAAGGATAATGTCTTCTCAGAGACTGACACTGATATGTGTTTGCATTCACCAGACTGATGATGGGCTGTTGCAAGGAGACAGCAGTGATGCTGGTGCTATGGGGGTCATGGAGTCCTACACCAGCTACACCTGGACCTGGACTGTATTTTAAAGAGCCGCCAAAAACACCCGACCTGTCAAAGAACACCCGACCTGTCCAAAAACACCCGACCTGTCAAAGAACACCCGACCTGTCCAAGAATCCCTGACCTGTCCAAGAACACCCGACCTGTCAAAGAATCCCTGACCTGTCCAAGAACACCCGAACTGTCCAAGAACACCTGACCTGTCCAACAATACCCGACCTGTCCAAGAATCCCCGACCTGTCCAATGACACCTGACCTGTCTAAGAACACCCGACCTGTCCAAGAATCCCCGACCTGTCAAAGAACACCTGACCTGTCCAAGAACCCCTGACCTGTCCAAGAACACCCGACCTGTCCAAGAACACCCGACCTGTCCAAGAATCCCTGACCTGTCCAAGAATCCCTGACCTGTCCAAGAACACCCGAACTGTCCAAGAACACCTGACCTGTCCAACAATACCCGACCTGTCCAAGAATCCCCGACCTGTCCAATGACACCTGACCTGTCTAAGAACACCCGACCTGTCCAAGAATCCCCGACCTGTCAAAGAACACCTGACCTGTCCAAGAACACCCGACCTGTCCAAGAACTCTCGACCTTTCCAAGAACACCCGACCTGTCTAAGAACACCCGACCTGTCTAAGAACACCCGACCTGTCTAAGAACACCCAACCTGTCAAATGACACCCAACCTGTCCAAGAATCCCAGACCTGTCCAAGAATACCCGAGCTGTCCAAGAATTCCTGACTTGTCCAATGAAAACCCAACCTGTCCAAGAACACCTGACCTGTCCAACAATACCCGACCTGTCCAAGAATCCCTGACCTGTCCAAGAACACCCGACTTGTCCAAGAATCCCTGACCTGTCCAGGAACACCCGACCTGTCCAATAACACCTGACTTGTCCAAGAACACCCGACCTGTCCAAGAACACCTGCCCTGTCTAAGAACACCCAACCTGTCTAAGAACACCCGACTTGTCCAAGAACACCCGACCTGTCTAAAAACACCCCACCCGTCCAAGAACACCCGACATTTCTAAAAACACCCCACCCGTCCAAGAACACCTGACCTGTCTAAGAACACCTGACCTGTCTAAGAACACCTGGGTTTTAGCTCCTAGAATAGATATAAAATAACAACAACATTTTTCAAGGCCACAATTCAAAGACTTTAGGAACATTTGATGTCATGATGTTGTTAAAATGATCCGGTTCAGATTAGAAACAAGATGTCAGTGATCTGATCTTCTGCATTTAAAGGGGTTTACAGCATACAGTACCATTAAGTCTTTTACTGGCTTCTCAACTTTTGGGGCTTGCTGTTAGGCTCTATATGGCTGTAGAGGTAAACTATACTGTTTTTGGTTCCTATGTAAACATACCAGTATACTTTTCCTCTGTTATCATCAATTTCTAAAACTGCGTCTTTATTCCATTCATTATTGACATTACTCATTGGTTGTTTATTACCCATTATGACATTCATTAATCTATATATGTCAATTGGTGTTGCATGCAGAAATGTTTTTGGGTAACAGAAAAAGAAAGTGTGGATTTCTGCTGGAAATTTCCAGTCACTCTAATGTGTTTTTACAGAGGTATTATACACATTTATCTTAGGGACATTTCACATCTGTAAATTTTGTTTTAGCCCAACATAGTTAAATGTTAAAATACCCTTTAGTCAGTCTAATAATAATGGAGAAATGGCAAATGTGAGGCTTCAAAACGGTTTCACACAAACAAAATGTTTATATTCATCTGTTGCATATACGACAGTGAAAGGTCTCTTTCTAGAAGGATGTATGTATGTAGGCTTATTGGAAATCATCATTGTTCTTTGGCATTAGCAATAAATTACAACTAGGCAGACATCTTTGACAGACATCTGCCATGCAAAAAGATGGTATTTATTTATCGTTATTATTATTAATATTTGTAAACTGTGCACTATTATCATCACTAGAAAATCCATCTTGTCAGGCTTCAGGACATTTATTTGCGGTGGTTTGTAACAATTGTATTAAAGAAATAATAGGAAAGTCTAGGTGGAATCAACAATAATAATTTGCTTTTGTATGATAAGATGACTCAAGTCTCCTGAACCCAACTGTTCTCTTATTTTCTCCTCTTGCAGTCAGCATCCTCTCAATGTGGGTGGTTACAGCTGCTTATCAATGTTTACTGTGTGAAGCTGTTACTTTCACTGATTTAACCAGGGGTGAAGGATATGACAACAAATGATGGAACTGGATGAAAAATGGATGTGAGTAAGAGCTGTGCTTGAAACTAAATGACGTTCACATACATTTTATGTTGTGCCCACAGATTCCCCTTCAGAGGGCGGTTAAATGTGTTGACTTAAGCGCCACTTTAGTCATGTTTTTAAAACCATGAGAAGATTCTCTGAATCATCAATGGCCTGCAATGTTTTCACATCTGTTTATTCTTGACCCAGCTGAGGTGGTTCTAAGTGTCAGGTACAAACTAAAGCACTATCCACAGAGGCAAAAAGGTGTATAAGTAAGGCAATGAAGAGAGCGCTTCAGAAATAAGGCCTACAATATATTCAGTGGTCAGTATTGCTATTATTCTTTCATTGATCAATACACTCATTGGTGGCTGTCCTGAAACTGTCAAAAGTCAGACTGATTCAGGCAACGTAGAGTAGTAGCAAGGCAAAAACTCTTGTGTGCATGGAGAGGTTGCAAGGGGATGAAGCAGGTTTTGCAACAGGATGGCTGAAAAAGTAACTGGCCATACAAGGAACACCTTGCAACTATTAGTTAATTAGGAGGTTTTCTATCTGCTGTTGTAAATTAAATATGAGTTTATGAGATCTGAAAATCATTACATTCTGGGCTTGTTTATAAAAAGCAACGAAGAAAAACAGCTCCAAATGCAGATACAAATCATGGAGAGGACAGATTTGCCACTTCTATGAGATGCCAGAGTATCAGTTTTAAGAGAACTAAATATTATTTGGTCTTATATAAAGATATCTGTAAACGTGCACAGCGTTTCAGTCTGACATTCCCGTTCACTGATTTCCTTGAGGTAGGGTGTCTGGTCTTTTCCCTAAACAATCACGAGGTCAACATATCTGTCTGGAAGTTATTAAGTATCATATTAGGTCCGTACAGATGTGCAGCTGGGCCAGCATACCTACTTTGCAAATGTCTCAGAAACGGAGCGCAGCAGATTGATTTTCTTTTCTTTTTTCCAGGAAACCATTTTGTCATGTCACAAAGAAATCAGTGAGAATGAATTAATCAGTGACACCAGCATTGCTTGCTTCAACTCTGTAATGAAGTAGGGAATCATATTCACCGAAGAAGCTGTCCAATTAAAATAAAATGGATAATTCTCTACCACATTTTTCACTCTTGCATTCATTTATTAAAAAGGACCATCATAAAATACTAGACAAATGAGTCAGCAAAATAGGGTGAATATATTCAAAGGTCCGGATCCAGGTATCGACAAGAACGTCAAGAGTCCTAACTTGGTGGAAAAGTTGTGTTTGCTCCGTTCCCGACTAACTACAGAAAAAGTTGGATGTCTATGAACTTGTTTTATTTGTTTTCTTAACGTTGCGCATGAGCAGAAAATGACAGATGGTACACTTTGAACGTGCCTGAACTTTTCCATCGTCAGTGTCTACAGTACATCACATTAAAAAATTATTTATTGCACTAATCCCACTGAAATCATAGATATGAAATGCATGTAAACATCTAAGTCCAAACACAGATAATGAATTTAGAAGTCAATGGGCCCAAACCCTGCATGTAATAAATGTTCAAGGAACTGAAACTGGCTTCCCTGCTCTGGGCATGCTCCACAGTTCACACCTCAAGCTTTGACTCGGAAAAACTACAGCAGCCGATACCGAAAAGAAATAAAGCACAAAGGGCTCTTCATATAGTTTAAGTACACAACTTATGACTTGTACAGAGCTTTGAGTCTGTCCAGTTCACCATTTACCATTATTTGAATTTGCTGCCACCAGTAAACCCGAGATTCTTCTTCTGTTCCAGTGTACGGCAACACAGGTTAACCATAAAAGCCTGAAACCTTTGATCATTCTTTAGAAAATGTTTTCAGAAAAAGTGTCTTAGACCTAAAACTATTCTGTTGTGCTTGTTCTAACCCATTTTTATGATTTGCTGATCACTAAAGTCACTGTCTTTCAGTTTTGTCAAACATGATGATTGGCTGGTTGATTGAGCTGGGTAACTTCAATCTTTGGCAGCTCTTGGAGGCGAAATCACTGACCCTCTGGGGGTTCCTACAAACCCGGTTTCTACTGTTTCATCAATCAAACCATTTTATATGATATCTCTGGAAAACACTCGCTCTGCTACCAGGGCTGTCTGTGCCTCTGCTTCTTCAGCATTTTACCCTGAATATGAGCCAGTCCTGCCATCCATGGAAAAACCAAGCAGAAACAGCTCTGAACTCCCAACTTCACGGAAGTTGTGAACATTTGCAAAATATTACCTGTCTGTTTCGGTGTGATTCCTTGGCCAACATGCAGGTCCTCATTAATCAAGGAAGACAGAGGAGGCATTCCTCACATCACAAACAGTTTCAGCCGAGCAGGCAGCTGGTTCATGATTTCTTAATGGAAAGAAATATGTCGTGAGCATTGAAAATACTCAGCGCGGGATGATTCATGAAGCAACACCAGATGCAGGTAATGTTATACATTGTTTATGGCACATGTAAGAGGTCTAACGTGAGACTTCTTCAAAGTAACACGGACAGGTTTTCTTGCAAAAATAAAAAATATTCACAGATTTATAAGGGTTAATGCCCAAAAGAATTCTGCATAGTGAGAAGAAAATTGTCTCTTACCAGAAAAAGTAATTTTACAGTCATATTTGGTGGAAAACATCTCTTTGTTTCACTGCTGAAAGACTGATCAGGGTTGCGTCGGCTTTTGAAAAGGCTGCAGGGAGGCCAAGGCCGTGTGACTTTGCTGTAGGTGTGCATTTATACTGTTTAGACGCGACAAATGTTTTTTTTTGTTTGTTTTTTTGTCAAATACACTTAAACTTCCTAACCTTTGAATCTGCTAGGATTTTACATCACTTTGTCACAAATAAAAATTACTTTTTAATACCTTTTTAAATTATGAGGTATTCATTATTTGTGCTTTTTGATGTATTTATTGCTCAGTATACAGATGTGGAAAAATGTGTTGGTACCTTCACAGCTCCCTGTGTCATTCCTGAAAAATTATTAAAATAAAAGTCTATGTGTGGCAATAAACTTTCCAACCTGACAGTGTGTAATTTTTATTTTGTTTTTAATCATGAGGCACACCACAATGACTGAACATGGACCAGAGAAAGCAAATAAAAGAGTTGTCCGAGGAGGTCAGAAAGAATATAACAGACAGCATGTCAAATGTAAACACCATCTCTGAGATGCTCCGTTGTCGTCTTGCTGGAGTTTGCAATTATTATAACGAGTTTCAAGGTTCATACGACTGTGGCCAACCTGATAGAAGTGGAGACGTCCCATCAACTAAGTTTACAGAAGGAAAAGTTGAAGGTCTTAAAAATGAAGATCTTACCATCTGTGAAATAAGGCACAACGAAGTCTCAAGAATACAAAGGGAAGACAATAAAACTAAAATAAAACATTCTTCTCAGTGTCGAGAAGCTCAGCCTCCGTCGTTGGTCGTGAGCTCTCCAACAGGATAATGAGCAACAACAAACAGCTTTCAAGTTATTTAATTGTGCATTCTTTTTTTTTTTTTTAAAGGATGGATACCAACAAAATGTCCACATCACTAAACTCTCATCACTGTCAAATCCTTCAGTAAAAAGCCAAAGCTGCTTGTAATGTATTCAGTGTAAAATGTGCAAAAATTGATAAAGAAGTTTGTCAAAAAGACAATCATTCACAAACGGCTTAATAGAGATCCATTTGTCCGTCCGTCCGTCCGTCCGTCCGCCCATCCATTTCCCATGCCTGTTCAATCCTGTTCAGGATCCTGTTGGGGCTGGAGTTGGAGTCTCAAGTGACATCAGACGATGCACATGGTAGATCCCTGACCATAGAAAACGCCTTTTAATTTTTTTTATAATTTATTCTATTTTTAAGTCCGTGGTCAGGTTCGCCACTGCTTCAGGTTTGTCTCTCAGGTCAAAGTTAACACAAACGCACAGCTTTAATCACCGCTTTTATGTGACACTACAGACAATGAAGCTTGTTCTTCTCTTCGTTCTGTCTATTGTGTAAGTCAAAGCAACATCACAAAGACTGCCTGTCTGTCAGGTGTTAACGGTGCGCCCTTAAAGAGGTCTCATCACCGCACTAACATGCTTAGATCATCTGCTAATGAGCCAAATGGCAGACATGCTACAATCACCTTGTTCTTCCAGTAAAATTTGTTTTCCTTGGTTTACCTTTAATCTTCTTTCCTGCCCAATTTTTCCTCTTTACTTTCCACGGTTTAATGACGAGCTCTAATAGAAAAGCAACCTTATCTTGTTTTCACCACACAATTTGAGCAAGACCCACTTTTTCAAAGGGTTCAATTGAACCTCACCAACATTTCATTTGTAATCACAGCAAACGCGCTCAGTGTGAATGCACCTAGATGAGGAAATATATTTCAGAACAATCATGTTCTAGCCCACAAAGAGTTTGAGCTTATAAAATCAATGCTGTTGAGCACAGCAACCTGGTGTCCCATTACTTTACTGGGACCCATAAATCTTTCTTAGTCCTCTCGTTTGTCACAAACATATACGTTTAGGAAAGTTTACCAGCTTTGGCAGGTTGAAAAAAAGCTCTTGTTAGTGGTGATGAAACAAATACACTTGCACTTTGGTTACTGTGATTTAATTTGTTCTTGCTGTATTTGACTTTTACATCAAAGGCTGTTTATATAGTTTTTGTGATGCCATGAAATCAAAGACAAGTGATTAATAAAATGTTTTATTTAAAATACTACATCTGAAATTAGATTAAATGAGTAGATATTTTGCCCCCTCTTATTTCTAGTGTTGCAGCTGTTTAAAGGGTTCAATTGAACATATGGTTTTAGTTGTCTTCTATTTAAGAGTAAATATGTTTACATCAGAAAAAATAAATGTTTTTTTGTTATTTCCCCTCCCAATAGAAGGAATCAATAGAAATCAAAAGAAATGTGGACAGTTTACCACATGGAGTTAAGCACAATCAATACATGCAAGGTACAGTGGTACTAAAAAAAAACAACCAAAATATCAAATTCATCAAATTTTTTTTGATGCAAAAAACAAAAGAGGTAATCAGGTCGTAAAATGTACATGAACTGGTGGAAAAACACCTCAGATATTCATTTTGCCTTTACCATTGTATTCAATTAGTTCTGCATTTGTGGCATTAATTCCTGTTTAAACCTTCCTCTAACCTTTATTTGTTAATTGTGGTTAAAACTGCATAAATGCTGAAACAGCTTTTCATAGCACAGCACAATCTTTTTTTTTTTTTTTTTTTTTGGTGTACTTGCTGGGGAGTCCACGCCTTTAAAGATTGGCAGCTCTCATTAATGATTTTCACTGCTTTTGAATTTAAACCCAAAGGGATGCCCCATGTTAAACTTTGCACAATAAATGAGAACAATAGTTTACAATGTGGAATCATTTTGTAAAGAAAATTGATGATCGATTTTCAAAACAAAACAACAAACAGCGTCTTGATTCCTTCATTGACATTAGGTTAACCTGTCGAGAACAAGTCAAAGTTAACAAGTCCAAGATTTCAACCACGGACAAAAAGAGGTTTATTTTAGAAGCTGAAAAGCATTTTGAAATTAAATAGCTACAACATTTGGAATAGAAGATGACTATTTTTCATAATTGTGCCAAAACGGCCAGATTAACTTAAAACCTTGTAATTTTCATGCAATCTAAAAAGTCTGAAATTGGATAAACTCGTAATCTCGCAAATCTGACTTAATACAAAGCATTTGAAAGTGAACTGCAACTAAAGCACTCATTGTGAGACGGAGGCTGCGCTGAGAACAAAAGCATGCAGCTGGAATGCAGTACTTCTGTTTCTGATGGGACCCATTGGTGAGAATGTTTGAAAAATCAAACTAAAATTTAACAACCTACGGTCATTTAAAGTAAAATATTGGACTTTATTTTGTTTTGACGTATGATGTGCTGTTGAAAAGCGCAGAGGTGCTACGGATCATACTGTTGAAGAGAGGAGACAGACGAATAAAGAGAATGGAGAGAAGTGGAGGAAAAACATTTGCAGTAAAGAGGTAAAGCCAGAAGGTCTGCAGTGTTAGAGAAAAGCATGCCCAGCAAAAAAAAAAAAAAAAGAGGTCGAGAGAGCTTCATAAGATGAGTAAAGCCAGCAAAAAAAAGTACTTGAGGGATTAAAAACCCCTTCAAGTCGAGTAGATTCTCGGTACCATCTGTCAACCTGGGATTTTAAGGTCAGAAATAGAATTTAGGGTTGTACGTAAGCGTAAACTGTAAGTGAATGTATCTATGTATATATATATATATATATATATTATATATATACATATATATATATATATATATATACTATATATATATATAATACATATATATA
>CM026205.1:21712304-21754804 GCA_014839995.1 Xenentodon cancila
TAGCAGAATGATCCTTTACTAATATAAAACCAACTTTTAAAAATGTAGAAGAGTGATATTTGCAGCTGCATCCATCTACTACTGCTAACATTTGCACATCTGCGGCATGCTGTGACTTGTGCTGCAATGACATGTCAGAAAGCTGTCAGTGTAGCTGTTACCCCTCTGCGGTTCAACCAGAAACCATTAAGATTGATGTTTTTACATGACTTGACTTATAGACATGTTTCTGAATGAGGTGTATGACATTATCAATGTAAAAGAGGTTGAAAAGGGTATATGACAGGATTTAAACTTCTGTGGAACTGTGTGTTATTGTGATTCAATTAGTGTTTTTTTTTTTTTTTTGAGACGTTGTCTCTTTTTTTTTAATTAACTATTAGTTCTCTTTTTGGTATCTTGTCTCATCAGCTGACCTTTCCAATCTGTTTCCTTTCTCCCACTTTGTAGTTTCTCTGCAAGAATCAGCCCAGTCAGACCTCATCATGCAGAGGTTGTCATCATTAGAGCTGCAGCACCCCATGCAGCTGGAGCAGCACAGGTTTGCACTGATGAGCACAAATGCACAAATGTCCAAATTGATTGGGCCCGCACTGATTTCCCAGGGCGAATATATGTCTGATTGCTTTCTTGGGAAGGAGCTGTCAGCTCGGCTGCCTGTGATGTATACTGAAACATATGAGCCATGATATTAAGGCCTGTGTGTTTGTATAAAAGACATAAAGAAATAAAGCAGCAGACTGATTTCTCAAAAGAGCCTCAAAGGTCTCCTGTAGGGTTCATTAGATTCTGAATTATTTTTGATTGTTTTACTTTTTTCTTTTCTGGCTTTTTGGTTGTTTTAAAGAAAGTTTTTGAGACGTGATGTAGTGATTTTATATCTTTAGTTTTAGGCAAGGGATACCAGCTGTACGTTTCAAACAAAGTCCACTGAGTAAAAAAAATAGAATAAACAGTTTCTGCACTGCAACTCTGTTCTCGCTCTCTCGCCGTCTTTCTGGAAAAGTGGTTGAGCCTACAATTATGCTATAGGTCAATTTAGTCTGAAACGTTTCTCATGAAGCTCACAATTAAACACTTTGCCAGTAAGATTGGCAGCTCGAGGTGCCGTTAATTATTCACTTTCCTTTGACCCTCCCTAAAAGTGTGTCTGATCTCATTTCAGCTGACCCTATTAGCTGCACACGGCGCTAATTTGTTTTGATTGATCCTAACGGCCTGTTAGCAAAGCCAGAACAGTGACGCAGAGACGGAAGCCTTGATATTCAAAGTGATTAGTGAGACATTCAGGCAGCAGATCAATTAAGCACATTAGGAAAAAAAATATCACCGCTGTTATGAGATGGTTTGCAATAAACTGCTGTAAAGATACATGTGGAGGGATTAAAAGGCTTTTTTTGTATATTGCAATGGCTTTATTGATGTTAAAGGTGCTGTAAATTGGAATTGCACATTAAAACATTAAATATTTCAAAATGAAACAAATGAATATTGGAACCATATATTTAAACAATGTTTTAATGCCATGTAAGTCACATACAGTAGATCTGCTGTGTTGATGAAGGAGTTACTGAAAATATCGTACTGACAAATGGGAGCAGGGCTATTACAAGCCTTGTAATACCCCATTCGTCTCACTAGATGTGATATAAATCCTTCAGTCTAGCGTTCAGTCTATCTTTGTACATTCAAATTACAAAAAGGAAGTGACGCTGACAGAAAACTGTAATCTACTCGCATGTCTGTCAAGTAAACAGCACCTCAGCTTATTTGTTTTTATGAATTTTAGGTGTTTCCATTACAGGTTTTTCTTTCAATTCTAGTGAAACTCACTAATTGTCAGCTGCATAATGCCCACTAGAACCACTAGAACCACAACATCTTTAAAAAATAAGAACATATGTTTAGATTTTTTTCTTTTTTTTGCAGATAAAAGAAGAGGTGATACACTTGGTTTCTGCTGCTTTATTTACTCTCCTTTCCTTCAGCATCAGGCCATAATGACATGAGTTGAGCAAAGTTGGCAGGTTACAGATACTTGAACACTGCCCTCAATGTGTGATTACTGCCACGGCTTTGACAACAAACCATAACTTTCCCACCATTTCAGCCGAGCTCACGTGTATGTTCATTTAGGAAGAGACTGGGGAAAACAGTTTCTCAGGATTTGAAGATCCACTTTGTACCTAATCACATTGAAAACACACACACACACACACACACAAAAACTGCGTATACATTTTGATGACTGATTAATCATTTATTTCTGTGTCACACATCGTTAGGCACTCACAGCAATGATTTTCCTCTTTGTCACCCGTCTCGTGTTTGTACAGGAAGACAATTGATAGAAAAGCCCTCTGAGTCTGGCCATATTCTAAAGCTATGTCCTCTCTGAGTTCATAGGTATTCACAATATTTCCATTTCCCCCGAGGGGATTAATCATGATGCAGCCCATTATAATTTATTCCCTGAAATTTGTCATGTCTGTGTGCGGCGATGCTCAATGTTCTGGAACCACACGAGTATCGACTCCATCAATCAGTATTACCACAGTAACGTTGTGAGACCGCCGCTTCCCCTGCGGCCAGTGGAGGGGAAAGGCAATTATGCAGGTACCATATGAGAGCGAGGGAGCTAGACGCAGAGCTACCAAGAAAGACAGAGGGAGAGAGCACTGAATGGCAATAAAAGGACAGACAAGGGAGCGTGTTTATTCCCCACACCACTTAATGTTTTTTTATTTCTTCTTGCACTGTATGCCTGTTTGATAATTGGCATTATCTGATTGTGTTCATAAACAGCCTCTTTGGGTATATGAGGCTGAATGTTGCAAATATTAAGTGTGACCATCTGCGATAGGTCTCCATAATTTGATAACTGAAAATTGCCCTGAGCTAGAAGGAGCCTTAAAGGACCATTCTGTTTTTGCATCTCGTATCAGACTGACAACAGCGTAGCACAGAGCTTCATGAAACTGTCTCGCCCTCATGCCAACGTCAACTTTCCACTGAGTTGATGTTACTGCATATAACAAACAAGGAGGAAAGCTGTAGTTTTACTTCAATTTAACTTGAATATTAGGTTTACTTTCATGCTGCATTTAATAAATATGGAAAAAGGATTCATGTGTTTTGATGCAGGTGTTACATTGATTAATAACAGACATTATTGGCTTAAAAGAGCCGTTTAAAAAAACAAAACATTGTGACTTAAACTGTCAAAACTGCTCTATATTTGTTCAATTCTTAAACAATTTGATACCTTAAAAACTCGACATATGTGAAATGATTAGATGATGCGGTTAGGGGAAAAAGGTTTGGAGAAGAATTCCTCAAATGCACAGAGCAAAACTTTTTTATCAGAGGTATATTCAGAAGGCCCAGTCTTCTCACACACCCGAAAAGCCGGCTTTCTCATTAGGCATAGCCGATAAATCAATTAGAAGGCCAACACACTAACCTACTCATCAATAACTCATCCCTATTAAGGTAGAGAGCAGAAATCAGGCATGCACTATGTCTTGGCTGGCCTTTTTCTTCTTATTGACTTCATGCTGATGCTCGGCATTTGCTCAAAGTTGGTCTCTTCCACGTTGTCTGTCCATCAGTCAACATGCGCTGTCATTAGATCTGCAAATAAAGCAAATAACAAGCCAAAACCAACGGAATCCATTATATTGTAGCTGTGTTGTAGTTCAGGCTGATGCAGGCACACAGTCAGTTTCAGCCTTTCTTGCCAATCATTCACGACTCCAGTCTCCCCTCTAATTAACACGCTTTATAAGAGAGGCAGTGTTCATTTATTCAGCCTGCTCTGTCTACATCACATCACTCAAACACAATTCTGGGAGCTGCAGCTCATCGCCAGAGCCAGGTTTCTAAAAAGGAAAACGTATGCTTCTTAGTTGTTCATATGTTCATGTTCATATAAAACAATCACAACAACAACAAATGAAAGTTTTACCCCACAGGAGACCGGTGAGACCGTTAGAGTATATGTTACCTATTGTTTCCAAATATAGAATGACACAGTTTCAACAGAGATGGGATTTACAGATAAAGGCTCATTGGTTTTTGTTGGGGGTTTTTTTTGTGCAGTAGTTTTGTAAAGCTTTCCTTTCAGACTGCAAAAATGGAGAGTAGAGGGAAAACAGTAAGAAATCATGTAACAAGATTTCCTGCAGCTTGTGGTTTGAAATCAGCTGCTGACTGCCAAAGGATAAAGTCGATGAGAAAATGCCACCAAGAACAGAGGATGGGATAGTAGAAAGGAGACAGTATAACCATGTTTCTTTTTTTAAATACTGAAATACCAGACGATATAAGACATTGAATCGTGTGGATTTTAAAGCTGAACAAAAACCTTTAAGACTGAAATTAAACTTTTTTTAATATTACTTTTTTATCCACTTTTTTTTTTTTAACACTGATGCTTTACAGACCGAAAGAGAACCAGCAAAAGCCAGTAAAACACAAATAATCCCAAAAGTTACAGCATGCCTACTGCACTAAAACGTCCTGCCACAAATTAGTCTTTGTTCCTCCTTCTTTTGCGCAATAGCTTCTGCAACTGCATGGCAATTTCATTCTGTACTCTCCGGCTCTGAGGTCACTTTGTGTGCAGAGGAAATAATGTTTTATAATTCCTGAAGGAGTCAAGCTGAGATTTCAGGCTGGCAAAAGTTCGAACTTAACACAATAATAACATACACCAATCAATCATAACATTACGATCCATTTTAATAGTGAGTAGGTTCTCCTACTGCTGCAAAAAGAGCTCTTGATCTGTCAATGTCAGGGCAAAGAACATCTAAGGAGGTCCTGGAGCGTCTGGTAGTGGGGATCTTAGCAAGAGAGGTATTGGGTTCTGCGGGTTGAGGTGTTGGGATCTGTATGAGGTTCGGTTGCTTCCCACAGATGCCACCAGGTTCCAGTCAGATTGATATCTGGGGAATTTAAAAACTCATTGAACACTTTGCTTTGTTGTGTTTCTTCGAGGTCCTCCTAACACGTTGAGGGCCTCACAGCTGACCTGCTGGAGCAGGTGGGATTGTATGGGAATGATGTTTCCATGTTGGCGAGGTCATTATCCAAAGTCTTCACAGCTTCACATGGAAGAGCATTTTCCCGAAATGGTGATATTTTGATGCAGTTTTAGGCAGCTCAGTGACCCTCTGGCCTCCTTTATGTCTGAGAGGCTCTGCCTCACTGATGTGCTCCTTCTATACCTAGTCATGTTGATGACCATTTTGCCAATAAACCTAATTAGTTGTCAAATACTCCTCCAAATATTTTATATTTGTGTCAATTGCCTTTCAAGCCTTTTGTTGTCCTGCTGCAACTTATTTATAAATGTGCGGCTGCCAACAAGTTCAAATTGAGCGAATGCTCTGTTTCATTAACATTTTACACGGCGTTCCAACTTTCTTGGAACTGCGGTTGTATGTGGAGTTGTCTAATGTTCGTTTATTCATTCATACCAAAAAGAAAAAAAATCTTTTCAATTTAAAGGTTTGAATTAAACCTTCATACAGCAAGAGGTTTAAAATCTGTTACAGGCTGTTAATGTGGGGAACAGGATTATACATGGGGCAACAAAACAATAGACTAGGAATTCGACAGTGAATCTGGTCTTTCTGTTCATGTAAACCACCTGACTGCTTATTTTAAAGCTAATCCACTCAAAGTAACACATGCCATAAGATGAACGGTATACTATACAGATCCTGTTTGTCAAGGGCTAAAATGACAGAATATACACAAAATGTGAAAGATAGCTGTTGGCAACAATCCCAAACCTCCACCAAGTGGTGTCCACTACATCGAGCTTTTATATCAACAAGCTTCTGCAGCTGAAAATAACACTAGTCGAGGCTGTTGGATGCTCAAGCAGTCACAGATGTCTGCTGCCATCTTGGGTTTAAACCTCTCACGTGACCCTGTGATGGACTGGGGATTTGTCCAGGGCGTTCCCCTGGACATGGTCCACAATACCATCCAGCTTTTGACAGACCACAGACCGCAGACTACAGATGAGCTGTAGACCTGATGGTATTAATAAAATGATTACTATGTCCAATAAAATACAAATATTAACAAGCAAATTTTACAACTTGTGGAACTAGTTCAGAAAAACAACAACAATATTTAAATGATAGACAACTTTGACAATTAAAAAAACATATTTAAGCCCACAATGACCTAAAGTGTGAGATATATGAGTGCAATTGTCATACCAGTACTTGACCGGCAAGCATCCAGAAGCAAAAACCGCTGACTCTCAGGAGTCAAGTGATAGTACGCGATTCTCTCATTCAATTACTCCACACATACAAGTGAAAGCTGCAAACGCCTCTGTATTTGTGTTTATTGTGTTCTTTGTGTGCTAAAAGCTTTTACAATATTACAGTAAATTCAATTACACTTCTAAAAATCCTTCATTATACAACACTAAGCTTTGGCATTTATATGATGATAAAAGAAAAATGTCCACTCTGACGTGTCTTCAGCTCTGTGGCACAAAAAGGGTTTGCTGTTTGGGGTTGGCGGGATCGGGTTAGTCAGTGTTGTCTTTTGTTGTCTTTTGAACTACTTTTCAGTTCAATTCAATTTTATTTATATAGCATCTATTACAACACAAGTTGTTTTTAGGTGCTTTCCAAAGACCCAGAACATGACCCCAACCAATTATTACATAAACAGTGGCAAGGAAAAAACTTCCTTATGAGAGGGAAGGAACCTGGATCAGGACCTGGATCATTAGGGGGGACCCTCCTGCCAAAGACCAGCTGGGTAGAACAGGAAAAGGGAGATCAGAAAAAGAGAAGGAAAAATAGAAAGAGGAGAGACACAGACACGATACGTCAGTATAACTACCTGTCAGCTGCAGAACTAAGACTTCCATGTACATATGACTGATTCATGGTTAGTTGGTGGATGACAGAGACGACTATATAAACAGGTGTAGACAGCAGACACTGGGATGGTCAGAGGGTGGGACTGCAGGTCAGCATGCAGCTCCTGAGGATCTGGTCTGCAGAACATGTACAGAAGAGAAAAAGAGGAGACAGACCAGCACAACAAACTACATGAACAATGGAGCACAATTATACTTATGAGATACTTCTAATTAATAACTGAGGATTGAGCTGAAGAAGGGAAAGAGAAACAGAGGAGGTGAGGGGCACCAGTCAGTGGATCATGTTGGTGCCCCCCTGCAGCAGGTCTACAGCAGCAGATCCAGGATGAAGCTGTGTTGAAGACCAGCTGCTCCAGTCTGGTCCTGCAGCTGCAGCTGTGACTACTGGTCCTAACACACTAAAGTTTACACTAACTAAGCTTTACTAAACAGAAATGTTTTAAGTTTAGTTTTAAAGGTGGAGGTAGTATCAGCCTCCTTCACCCAAACTGGAAGTTGGTTCCAGAGTGATGGTTCCTGATAACAGGAAGCCCGTCCTCCAAATCTACACTTGGATCCTCTAGGAACTACAAGTAAACCTGAACTCTGAGAACGGAGAGCTCTATTAGGAACGTACGGTTCTATCAAGTCATGCAAATATCACGGCGCTAGGCCATTTTGGACTTTATATGCAAGTAATACAATTTTTAATTAGATTCTGAGTTTTACGGGGAGCCAATGGAGGAAGGTGAACACAGGAGAGACGTGGCTGATTCATTCAGAATGTCATTCTTTTGAGGATTGGATAGAGAAACAAGTCCTTATAAAGAAGAATATAAAAGCATTTAAAAGGCATAGTTAAGACATAGTTCATAATAGTAATGATAATAGTAATCAAAAAAGATTCTTAGCAATTTTGGCAGCATCAAGTGACACTGCAGCACCACAGAGCTGATAGCAGGGGTCCCCTACCGGAAAGTGCACGCCCCCCATTCAGGTAGCATGCAAGGTGTGGCAAAATTCATCTTTACTGAAAAATATTCAGATACACAAAATCTGTAAATATGATGGCTTTCTAAAACAAAACGTTAATATGAATTTAAACATGAATAGTTGCCTTAACATTTAACAGTCTAATCAGACTACCTACTTTTGCATGATTATCTGAGAGTTTTACTATAACTTAGGAATAAACTTGTATGATAGTTTGCAAATGTAGACTGAACAGGACTGAAATTTAATGAATGTCGTCATTTTGAAGTGCTACTTCCATGTTCAATAAATTTAAGTCTAGTTTCTCAAAATAATGTGCACCTCCCAAATTATTATTTATTATTATTTCTTTGGGACTATCTTATGTCTGTGGTGTTTGGACTGCAAATAGACATCATTTTGTTCAACAGAATCAGATGTGTTCAAAGTCTGTCTGATAGTCTCCGTACGTTTAACTAAATCTACAGAACAACAAGAGATTATTTCTCTGATTGTAATTCTTCTTTAGTGATAAATAATAGAGAATATTTAGCTATCATTACCACTGCTATTCTAAGATCTGTTTGCATTCCTCACGGTAAAATAACGGGATTCATTACACATGGGGCATTGCAGGAAAGCACATCCCCTTAGAAACAATGAGGTACACACTACCAAACTGGTGGAAAATGTGCATAAATCAAATATCTTCTTGCAGGCAGAAGAAGAAATGTCAAAAAAAGGGAGTAATGAAAGACTGTCCAGCCATTTATGTGTGAGGTAACCCTTCATCATTTTGAACAAAGGGAAGAAAATTGACAATTCTGCCTGTATAGGACATCCATCACTCATAAATTAGATAACCTTTTACTTCCTGTATTTCTATTTCTTAAACACACCGGCAGTAGTCAGTCGGAGCTGAAATATTTCTGCTCAATTGGAAACACTGGAAATCTAATTCAGCATAAGCTTCTAATCTTCTAAATGTCATTTTCAGGGAAAAAAAATGCATTACTGCCTGCTTGTGTTATGGAATCAATGAGTGGGGAAAGTGATTTTAATTTAAGAAAGTGCTCTTACTTGCCGTAATAGATGTATTCTTACCTAATCCTAATTGTGTCAAAGGCGTGATTTACCACCTTTAACACAATGTATCACAGCATGGAGAAGTTTGCAATCAATCTCATTTGAATATCTCCTGTGAATGTGTTGGTTAATTTTGTAATATACAAAGCATGGAGCCGTGGACCTCTTTCCCAGGAAATAATTGGCTGTAGCTGTCTGTAAATACATGGTTTAAATCACAACCCTTCTTATCAACCGCCTGCCAGTCCTGCAGTGTATGAGTGGGCAGGGGGAGCACACAAAGCAGGAAGTCTTCTTTTGCATCCACAATTCTAAAAATTTTCATTAAACCAAGCCAGTTTAGAGGATAAACCCTAGCAGTGCTAAGCCCATTTTCCAGGAGGTGATTTCTTTCTTCTTAAACTTTTAACTAGAAATTTTGCTTTACAATTTAAAAATCTATGTGCATGTATTGTAGACCCCAGCAGCTCAAAACACATAGGTGAAAGACAGTCATATCCATTTGGTGCTTTTAATGTAAAAAATTGTATCAGCAAACCTCTTTGATTTAAGATTGTGTGTTAATCAACCATCTTAAACTGAAAGATTTGGTTCTTTAGTTGTTGTTTTTTTTACTTACCACTGATAGAACTGTAAGATCATCATGCTAAAATGTTGCATGTTTAACTATAATAATGTAGCTGTAGCTGAATTAAGTTATGGTGTCATGTTCTGTGTTACTATAGCTACAGCTGAAAATGTTTGCTATGGGTGAACGTTTTGGATGTTCGTAAACCTAAAGTAAAATCTGCTGAATGGGTATTGTTTTAGGGAGCATGGTGGCTGTTGGTCACTGTCGCCTCACAGCAAGAAGGTTCCTGGTTCGATTCCCAGGCGGGTCTTTCTGTGTGGAATTTGCATGTTCTCCCCGTGCTTGCCTGGGTTCCCTCCGGGTACTCCGGTAGGTCGATTGATACTTCTAAATTTTTATATTCAGTTGGTTAGGTGGATAATAATTTTCCACACCTGGGCAGCCAGGTGACCAGGAGGCTGCTGGGAAATACTCTCCATGCTTGGGGTACAATGCACGCGACCAGATGTTTCCCTCAGTGAAATCCTGACGACACCGACTTCATTCGGTGGATTCAGTCCACCTGAATGTAAATAACCATGGTTCTTTGTGAGAGTCATTTTTATGGATCTTTAAAAGGAACGTTATGGAGTGTAAACACCTCTAGGTCCATTATGATAAGGAGTGTGATTTTATGTTAGGGACCAAAACAATGTGAATCAATGTAAATTTTGCTGAGAACAGAGTATGTGCTTTTACATTCATACATACATTTAAATAATACATTAAAATTAATATCTATTTTAAGCCTGTGGATGAGGTCCCTACATACAAACTGGTGTCATTTTAACTTTGGAAGTGAACAGACGGTGTATAAAAATGGTTATGTGTACAACCTTGTTTTAAGTGTGTACATGTAGGTTTGAGTGAATTACTGTCTCATTGACCTCTGTTTCTAACACTTGCCTTTTTAGTCATAAATGTAAGTATTGATCCGTTGATGTAGAGGCAGAGACATGAGCTGTTCTTTTGCGTCTATTGACAGTTTCTCCAAGGTTATTTGGTCCCTGTTTACAGTCCTTACTAATAACATCTTAAAAACCGAATTGTAAGCATAAACTTATTTATTTCTGGAGATGTTGAATTTAATTATTAGACTTCCTGAACTTTGAAGTAGAACAGCCTTTTGTTGTTCATGAGATTTCACTAAAGCAACATGACCTTTAAGATCTGCAGACCGAGGTTTTGAGCTTTTGCTTTCTGAAGTGACAGGGGTTCACATTTTTTACTTTTTTAAGGGTACTTTATATCGATTTAACTTGAATAACTTAACATCGTAAAAATGAAGTGTGGAAATGAATCTTGTTTTGATTGTTTTGTCTGATTTTGCACCTTTTGTTTTGCTTTTTCTGTCATTTGTAAAATACAATAAAAGCAATCACATAACACTTTAGAGGAACTAAGAAAAATCCTAACTAAAAACTGAGTTTTAAACAGACTGGATTTTTCTAATCAGTTTTATAATCCGGCCAAATTCACCTGCGTCACCCGTTTGTACTACATATACTTTATACACATACCACGAAGTTATTGCCATTTGAATTGCTTATTGAATGTGCATCTGCTATTACATAAAGCTTATTTATTTGAAAAAAACAGTGACAGTAGCTAAGATGAACAGCCTATAAGTATAAGGTACTATTTTTCAGAGGTGAATGGAAATCCTTCACGTGTATGAAACAACCCTCTTCAGGGACATGAGCTGCGTGCGCGCTCTCTGGGTGCACACTGCAAAGAATAATCACCCCGCAGGTCATTAAATAGGTAATAAGTGAGGACAAAAATGCCCATTTTTATTTATTTATTTTTCTAAGACAGATCGTCCAACAAGGTATGATATGCCCTTGTCTTTTGTGCGAAACAGTCTTTTTAGATGGAAAACTGGTCTTTGGTGAGACGTTTAAAGGTACACGTTGCAGGGATACTTATTTCTATACATTTCTTTAAAGGGACTGCTTTTCCCCTGTTGTCAAGATCCTGAAGTTATCTTGCCTGCTCAAACTGCTTTTCGCATGTTTCACATTGGCTTTAAGAATCAACAGTTTTTTCCCCCCAAGACGGGGATATTTTTTGCAGCGCGCGTAATGCTGAAGTCATTCTCCGTTTCGTGCAGCAGCAAACCAAGGACAAGAGAGCATCAGCGGAGAGAGGGGAAGCAGGAGAGAGAAAGGTGCCTCCTCTCGCCATTGCGATAATTGTCTCTGTGTTGAATCGATGTGGGTGCAAACGCTGCTCTGACGGGAGGCTGGCTGCGCTGCTGGAGGAGAAGCCCGGGATTTTGACTTGACGCACGGACAAACCCTATGCTTGGATTTCCGCTCTTTTTCCCTTCGCCAATGCAAAAGAAAATATGCAGCGAAGCTTCACCATCCTCTATACCAGTTTACTGGGGATATGCTTGGGTTCGAGCTCAAGTTTCCCAAGTAACATCAATATAGGTGAGACTAGCGCGCACTCACCGGACCTTTTGACTTTAAAAAAAAAAAGAGGAACCCTCTGTTCCAACTTTAGCCCTTGTGTTTTTTGCGATGCGTGCATGTTGTGTGCGTGCGTGCGGGGTTTTGGCATGCAGAGTGTCTAACATGAACTCCCTGTTCAACAGGAGGATTGTTCCCAACCGATTCTCACGAATATGAGGTGTTTCGGTTCGCCCTGTCTCACCACCAGGACATCCCCAAACTGGTGCCGCAGGTGGATATGGTCAAAATGGGGAACAGCTTCTCCATGACATATGCTTGTAAGTATTATTGCCACTGGAAACTGATTCTGGCTGCTGGTAGTTGCCCATTTCCCCCCAATATTCAGTCTTTTGGTGGACTTTGTAAAGAGCGTCTGGAACTCCATGGATAGGAGAAAGAAAAAAAGAGGTGGAAAGGCTTTTTATGGCGACAAACGCTTGTGTTTCAGACCTGCTGCAGTGTCGGTAGATTATCTTATTAACTGTTGCGTGGGACCGCGAAGGACTTATCTTTTTTCCTCTCTGCATGATTACAGCAGTGATTTACGCTCAAGGGAAGCCAAAGGGATTGAAAAGCAGCCTCCGCAGCAGCAGCAGAGCATCCTACTGTCTTTTAACATCAGGTTTTTACAGCTGAGGGAATTTCAAAGATGCCAATGCGCTTTTTTTCTTCTTTAAAAGCAGGTGGGAAACAAAGCCACAGAGCAGGGATGATGCTCACATCATGCAGGCAAAAAAGACAAAAAAAAAAAAAAAAAACGTTTACTAATTACATAATGATTCTAGTGTGATATTTTTTTTTTAATCACAAACTGTTATGTCTTTACACCCAAAAGACACAAGCTCTCACAACCAAGCACAATAAACCTGTTAACTTTCTGAATCTCCTTATCATCTTTATTTTTTTTTTTTTAAGAATTAGGATCCACTTTGGTAGATCTGAAGACACTTTAATTCATATGTGAGGTGAATGTTGGTGCTATTTGTAGTCAAATTAAATGCTTATTAGCAACAGGAGGTTCTGTTTCCTGTGAGTCTCTGGTCCAAGTAGTGGGGGGTGCCACTCTGGAGAGGGAGATAATGTGTGTCATCATGCCAGCCAAACAGAGTCCCCATCGCTGACTTTTGCAAAAAGAAATGTCACTCTAAATGGCGTCTCCTTTGTTAAACCTGCACTTATCCTTCCTTTGTATTCTGGCAAGATTTGGTCACCCGTGAGGTTTTTCAGTCATGTTTCTTTCTCATTCTGACCTCAGCTCACACCCACTATAGTGAAGTCAGACACTTGCAGGAGATACTCTTTGACAGCTGAATGTGTCTGCATCCCTACTCGGTGTGTGATTGCATTCCATTACTACTCCCAGACACTGCACATCCACACTGAGGCCTCCCAGGAATTCAAAAACTGCTCTTTAGTCCATTTCATCTTGTGCATTCTGTTTGCAAAGTAAAAATATGTGATTAATATACTGTAATGTTATTGTGAGAGTTGGTAATGAGCTTTGGTTTGGATTGGAAGTGCTGCTGTAGATATAAAGACATTCAGTGTTGGGTTTTGCTGAATGGTGAATTATTCCTCCAGAAAAGCGGATTTATCCTTTTGTGGTTGGGAACAGTGCAGATATTTTGTAGCATAATGCTACCACGTTCCCACATGGCCACACATTCGAAACTACATCTCAGCCAGATGCGCTTTTTTAAAGTACGGCACCAAATCTGTAAAGTTTCCGGCCGACACCTCCAAACGGTACTCACCCTGCTCCTCAGGCATTTGGGCCAGAGAGCCAGCGAGAATCCCGTAATGAAATGTAATCCCACCCAAGTTGCTCTCATTAATGAGCCGGTGCTCCACTCTGAAGAGGGTGCCATGTGAATAGTGGGGGGAAGTGAGGCTGCAGGTGAATGCAGAAATTCCTCCTCTGGATAAAACAGCGAGCCTGTAGCAGCGGGGAGGCAGGTGGCGGTGGTGGCGGTGGTGGCGATGGTGCCGATGGTGGGTGCATTAATGTCTTTGTCACAGCTTGCAGCCTCTGGAGAGACAGGAGCACATGACTCATAACTCCAATGGCTAATGTGCTAATTCCTGCTTTTTTCCTCTTTCTCTTTATTTTACATTTACTAACAGAATTCAGTTAACAAACCCAAGAAAATGTATTGATAATAATAATGATCAAATAGTTATTAAATTAATATTTTTTTTATATAACAATAAAATCAACAGCACAAATACCCTGATGCCATTGCTGTCAGGAATTTACTCGATTGGTTTATTCGAACAAGGATCACATCCAGTATTCCGGTCTTTGACGAGCTTAGCTGGATCCAGTCACTTAGAGCACCAAAGGACATTCACAGATTTTCCTTCATATGCTCTCTTTATCCAGTCACCCCTCTCAGCCTACCATTTGCAAATTTGACTCCCCCCACCACCACCACCACCACCACCCCTCCTCTCATGTCAGGCGCATCACTGCAGTCCATGGGTGTTATTGTCGGTTGTGGTATGAGCGTGTCAAAAAGATTCAAAGCGGAAGGAGATGACAAAAATGAAAATGACACCTCGTCATGCTATGTGTCACTAGTTTTATCAGAGTATTTGGACGTGGAGGCCATAGAGATGTTTTTGTAGGGGAAAAAAGAAGGGCTCCGGGGCTTGTTTACAATGAGTCAGATGAGAAAAGCAGCCTATTCCCGGGTTTCTATTTAGCATGCCTGTGTGTGTGTGTGTGTGTGTGTGTGTGTGTGTGTGTGTGTGTGTGTGTGTGTGTGTGTGTGTGTGTTTCTGCATCTGGGTGCCCATGTTGTGGAGGATGCCTTCTGTGAGTGACAGCTAACCTCTGTAAGTGTATGAGCGTGTGAACAGGCCTGAGGATCTGGGGGGGGGGGGGGGGGGGGGGGCACGAGTGTGAAAAGCAGCAGGGTGAATGGGCCCTTGTGCACAGGGATGAATGGAGTTCCAGATGAGGGTGATACTCATCGAACGGCTCCTATGATCCGCCACTTCCTCACACACACACACACACACACACACACACACACACACACACACACACACACACACACACACACACACACAGGCACGTAGTCATCCTAACACCCTCGCTGGCACCTGGATAAAGATTAGGACAAGGTGGGCGAGTGGAAAATCAGGTGCATTGAGTGTTGTGGCGTTTGTGTAGATGTGTGTCTAGGTAGGTGGGTGGGTGGGTGGGGGTGTAAAGTAGAGCAGAGGTGAAACAGAGGACAATGAGGAGAGATACAGCAGGTTAGATAAATAACAAACAACAACAAAAACAGCAAGCAACAAAACAATGAATGGCTGTTTTTTTTTCGTGGCTCATTGTTTTCGATATGTGGGTTTGTTCACGCGTTGTCAGGGGAAGTGCTTGCAGGGATGCAGTTCGCACATGTACAGTTTTAGTCATTATTCCCCTGGGTTAGATTTCACGTTACCGTGATCTGCTATTGACTTGGTTTCGAATGAGCATCACTGATTCACTGGCTTCACGTCAAAGCCCCTGCAGGCTCACTAGATGTATACGATCCACTTTCCTCTTTGATGTCCTCTGCAGGGTGAGACTTAGGCTGAGCTTTGCCTGTTTTTGTCCTATCTGGTGAAAATTTCCCTTAGCAATAAAACCTAACTTGTCTGCTTGTGGAATTTGGGTTTTATTGTACTTTCTTTGTGTTTTGTGAGTCTGGCGTGTGATTCTATGTTCATCCTCACAACAGACATCTTATTTAGACTAATTAGTGCCCAAGGACAAAACTATTCGTCTTGTCACACTCAGGTAGAAGCAATGTGTCTTTGGTTGTGTGAGGGTCAGTTAAAGAGGACTTGGAGAGGCGCTGTGAGGCAGCCTTAATCAATAAACTGAGCTCCGGTTAGTTGATCAATAGAGCGCAGATGGTAGTGGGAGACGGGTATGCTTTTTTCAAGGCGAGCGTAAAGGACACATATAAATTACTGCCAGATGATGGGATGTATGTACGACCGTATCAAAGACAGTGTACACACAGCAGGATGTTAAATGGTAAAACAAGGAGAGTGCAATACCAGTAAGGTTTGTTATCAATAATGTGCACAAAAAAAAAAAAACATTTTGCTTATATACGTGTTCATTTTTTGACAACGTGACGCGTATGGCCGTGAGCATGTTTGCTCTGAAAGCATGAAAGACATCTGCAAAGCAACAGGATGCCATGTAAGTAATCGGGACGTAGCGAGCAGTTTGTAAGTGATCGTTTTCAGTTCAATGTGATGGCAAACAAAGAGAAACGGTTAGGCAGGAAGCTGGATCTTTGACTGTCTCAACCCTGGAGGAGGATGGTCTGGCTCTTTTTATGAGAAAAAAAGTTAACACTTAAAACCAACTACTATCATTTTGGATGGCACTACTGGACATAGCGACAGCGTCACTGCAAAACTGTGTCGTGGTGACGTCTGCTTCAGTGGAACCAATGTTGCTCGATGCTGCAAACACGCTCTTTAAGGATCCCAGCAACCGAATGTCCAACAACCAAGCATGCCAAAACTCATTGTCCTCAGTCTCTAGGATGGCAACGTGGAGATTCTTTTGATAAAGAAGGATGATAAAATGATAACAAATACAGCCAGGAGAAGAGGATGCTGCTGGATGTGAACAGCCTATCTGCAGGCTTGTCGCAGAAGTTGGCATCTAGTGAGTGGAGCTCATTCGGTGGCCACATGTACGGTGGAGATGCATAAATGCTGTCAGGCTGTCTGGCAGGTTTACAATAAGTTACTAAACGTATTTTACGGACAAGAAAGAAAAGCTGTAAATGTTTTCTGCCACAGACTGATTTAAGTTTATCTGTACAGTAAGTCATCTTTTTGAGTGATCTAAGGGATCTAAGGGTACCTAAGGGTGCTAAAGGCTCAATCTGTCATTTACTTCTTGACTTGCACTTCAGTGTTGTTTTCAGCTCAATAGTTCTCAAACTTTTTGATTTTGCTCCTTAATCCATTTAGAGCTGAGGAGCTCCGACACCATAGACGCATTCTTAAACAATCCTTCAATGGGAAGATTTTTCTGAGGACTGAAGGAATCGTCAATGTTCACTTAATCAGTGTTCCCTGTGTCATGGCCTGTCATGCATTTGGAATGATTAAGAGCACATTAATCATGTGTTTCTCGTAAACGACTGCATTTACCTGGGTTTTCACGGGGCACCGATACCTCTCACTGCACTTCGGGTTGGGTTGACTGGTGACTCTGGATTGACCGTAGACGTGATGTGAGCGTTAATGGTTGCTTCTCAGTGCGTCTGTGTGATGGACTGGCAGCCTGTCTGGGGTGTACTTTGCCTCGAGGCTGATGACAGCTGGGACAGCCTCCAGCCCCCTGTGACCCTTAGAGACAACCCCACATAATGAAGCTGTGTAGAAAATGAATGGCAGGATTGCTTTTGCCATGATTCTCAGCAGTATATATATATATATGTGTGTGTGTGTGTGTGTGTGTGTGTGTGTGTGTGTGTGTGTGTGTGTGTATGTATCTATGTATGTATGTATATAATAGTCCCACCTAAAGGTTTCTGAAATATTTTATCTAATTCTAAAGGTGCAGAGAGAGAAAATGGAAACCTGCAATAATTTAGGCTGTCGAGGAGTTTTTGAATTTCAGCATGTTCAAGCTCGTGCCCATCATCTGGGTCTGCAGAGTCCTTCCTTTAAAATGACTCTGATGAAGACCAGAAGCCATACCATGTTCGTCGTGTATTTATGCTGTTCAAAACACCGCTGCCTGAGTGCCGATCTCATTAAGATATAAAACTCACTTAATCTGCACCAATATGAAAAGAGACAAGCATGCAAACATCACACCTGACCCCAAAGGGACATACATACTATGTTGCATCCTTTGTCGTTGGGATGAGGTATGTTATGCTCCTGTTTTCTTCAAGTTCATCTAGGGTTATTTTATGGAAAGTGGGGCTTGCTATAATCTAATCCTTTCCCCCCTGTGATCCTCCTTTTTTTAAAATGTTTGAAATAAGTTAATCTATTTCAAATGCATCAGACAGCCTTTGTGAACTCCTTGCTGTGTGTCGCTATAACTAGGTTAAAATATAAGCTTGTCAAACCCCTTTTTTTAAAAAAATTTTTTTTATCTTCATTAGATTTCATTTTAGCAGTGTAGCTTACAGTTATCATAATATCTACGGTATGAAACATGTTCTAACGAAGCCAGGTCAGGTTTTCCTCATCGGGCGTCTCTCACGGATGTGTTTGTGTGCTTGCTTTGGGAATTTTGTGGTTCAACACTTGCGCACGCACACAATTGCTAACAAGAGACAGAGCTCGAGCAGATGCATTTAATGTATTATTCAGCGCAGCACATACAAAGCTATCACTCCATGGACTTATAAGCATAAATATGTAATAAAAACTTGGCAGAAGAAAGAGAATTGAACTGACTCTGTTTAGCACTGTAATGCTTAAAAATACCCAGCTTTCTGTAGGATCTGCCCGGGGAAGCTGGAAACGAAATCCTGTCTCCTGGAGACCCCCCACCCCCACCCCCACTCACCCGCCTGCCCGCCCCTTTTTTTTAGTATTTCTTCCTTAACAGTCATTTTGCTGCACTGTTTTCCACTGCCAGGGGTTGAGCGCATTAAGTGCAGAGGGTTGCGAAGGGTTGGCGGCTAAGCTGCCATTTTAGGCCCCGTGGCAGGTGTCAGTGAGGCTCAGGGGTTTTGTATTTCGTTGTGTAGCCACCGTGTCAGTCACTGTTGTACCGCCGCGGTGAACGACTTTGACAATCCATGCATGTTCGGGGGGGGAATCTCTGTGTTCAGTTTTATTGAAAACGACAAATAGGAGATCACCGTTCCTCCTGCATGGGATGTGACTGTGATTTTATGATAAGAAAACAAAGAGAATTGGGAAGAACAAAAAGAGGAGAAAAAAAAAGGAAAAAAAAGGAACAGAAAGTGACGGAAGTTCTCTTGGGCAAGGCTCTGGCGGGTGTTGGTTTGATGAATGGGAAAGCTTGGATTTGTTTTTGCTACAGAGAGCCAGGGATGGGGAATGGCCCATAGCAATCAACGTAGATCAGCCAAAACTGCTCCCCACGCTGCAGAGTGATAGAGTGTGGAGCAAAAGAGAGATGGAGATTGTTTCTCTGTTGTGTGTGTGTGTGCGCATGTGTGTGTGTATTGCTTTGTAACATAACGGCAGAGGGAATGCGCACATGGGGAAGGAAGAGAGAAAGTCTTCGGAAGAGAAAATATGCAACCTTACATCTAATCTTCATTTACTAAGATCCATTTACCATGTAAATAAGCCTAATGGCCATCCAGCGCCTCAAGGTTGGGGGATTTAAGAAACTGGTCTTAATCACACATCTAATTTTAGTCCATAAGTTTGTGAGTGCAAACATGCACTCACAAACACGTCACCGGCGCCTTGGTCCACTCCTCTGTTGGTTCTCTCCGCTATCGTTTCAAGCCCGCTGCGACTCCTCCTCTGCATTCATACAAGCCAAGTATTTAAAGCATCTCTGGAGGTAATGACAGCTGGGACGTGGAGGTCCTAGGCTGGCAATTAAAAGACAATGTGTTTGGAGATGAGGAGTAGGATTTGTGCTGCGGAGTGGAGGGACGACCGTCAGATGAGAAGAGCTGTCATGTTGTTTTTTTTTTGTTTTTTTTTTCCAGCAAAGACATAAGCAGAGTCCCTCTTTGTCACACGCTACATCTCGGGAGCTTCTGTGTACTTTAATGAGGAGCAAAGCCTACAAGCGTATAAAACGGTATGACATCGTGCGACTGCTCAGATGGTGACAGCATGAGGCTGTTGTCATCCGCACGCTCCCACAGATGCTTGCAGAACTAAGTGACGGACTCGCTTTGACTCTCAACAGTTGCTTAAAGTTGGGGAGGCGAGCACACAAGAGAAAAACACAAAGATGATTCCACATTATTATCATACACGTCTTTCAGCGATAGCAACTGGGAAACACATCATACATTCATGCTGATACTCGTGGAAGCACACATGTGGAGGATGTTTTCAGAATCACCAAAGCACTGGCATGTGGAAAGCTTTGCAGCTCTAACATTCACTGGTTGTCATCGTGGCTATGTGGTGGAAGGAGGAACACCACCAACCAGTTTTCAGCCAGTAAGAGGAAGACGCATTTTCACCGGAGGTGGTGACGCAAATGGCAGCTAACTTGCTCGCTAGACCTGAACAGAATGGATGAGCAGCAGGCGTAAATGTATTTTCTGACTTTTACACCTAAATAAAGCTGCCAAAAATGAACTTTTTGTACTTTTTAAAAAAATGACAGTGTTACAAAAGGGCAGAATAATAACCGTAGCAGTCCAGATTTCTAACAGTTACAGGGATTGTGTTGTGCTGTTGTTAAAGCCGGTTACATTTTTAGATATGTGATGCAGGGCTTGATGCCATTTAATGCTTTCAGCAGTTGCAAAACAACTGCAGTAACATTTTTGTTTCTTGTTATACGTACATACGTATACGTATAATGTGCACCTTAGAGAAACACTCCCCACATCTGTAAGTCAATAAGAGCCTCTGCCACATTCAGTATCGTATCTTCTGTGATTTCAGTTGGCTGACGCTCATGGCTGACTAAAGCTCAAAAGCGCTTTCTGATTTAGATTTTCCGTTGTAGGACAAGGTGCTTTGCGCGGACCACCTCGGTCCAGGTTCTGGGCTGGTTGTGCTGCTATAGACAGATGATGTAAACTGGTCAGGATTGAGTGAATTAAGTAGAACTCTGGTGAAATTGCTGTTGAAGTGTGCTGAACTGCTTCGTGAACAAGTGTGCTGCTGTTGCCAGCCCACCACCCTGTCTCCTCGTTAATCTGCTGATCTTTTAGCTTTTTTACTTTTCCAAAATGATACACGATTAAAAATTTGTCAGCCGTGTGGATGACCCTTCGTCCCGTAGAGAACAACACCAGAAACAGTCACTGCAAGATGACACTTTAGATGTCTTCATTTTACAGAAATGTTCTTCAGCAGTGTTTTCAATTGATTACAAAGAATCTACAACATTCATTTTTGCCTTAGATAAAGTCAAAACATAATTCTAAGTACAATTATTCCCTAATATCAGGTTACATGATAAAAACAAGGGATTTGCATATGATTTTAATTGGTATATGACAATAAATGTCCCAAAAACAGCTTTTTGAATGAAAGCAGCCTTTCCCGTGAAAGTTGAAACGTCTTCAAGAATTATAGAAAAGAAATTGATAGAAAAAAGCAATCCCAATTGCTTTTTAAGACTAGCAATATTTCCATTTTCTTTAGCTGTGCCTTGTTAATAGTAAGAAAATATAAAAACATTTAAATAACATTTACTGCAGTGCTCATGAACTCTGTTCATGTCTATAATGCACATGTTCATTTCCCAATAAATCAGCTTTTAAATTGTTCATTTATACAGCGATTCCAGAGGAATCAGCACATAGGTTGTCTGTGCGACTTCCTGCTCTGCATATCCACCTCCATCACGTCCTCTGTCAGCTAAATGAAACCGTGTGACTTGGGACTGTCCCTCTGCACCCGCCGACTCTGATACACAGATGGGGAGATAATTGCGAAGGGAGGATTGTTAAGGAGATAATTGGAGTTTCCATACCCCCTGACAGGAGCTGGTCTGGGCTTTGTTTATGACCCGTTGCCCAGGTAAGCGTTTATTCAGCAGGCGGCAGGGCCCTGCAGTAACGCAGATTGGAAACGTGGTGAGAAACATTGAAGAGGAGAGACAAAAGATGGGGTTAGAGCGTGAGACACAAGAGGAAAGAGAGATGTTCTGAGCTTAGGGGAGTGCTCTCAAACCCTCGATTACCCATTTAATGAGGCGATACAGTGCCATTGTTTTATTACTTAGAGGAAAATGGGAGAGATCTAGATTTCACGGTGTGGTCCCTGTGTTTCCCACTGCTTGGCTGACATCTGCTCGCTTTGTTCCCAGCATTCTCGCTATCATCCCCTCTCACAGGCTCTAATGTGTCTGATTCTCGGCATTCTGTTTGCCGTCACCTACACGCTCAAGTCTCACTTCCTTTTTGGCTCATCCTTATTAACCTTCTGTTGCTCCCTTTTCAACTAACAGGGTCTCTCATGAATATTACAGTCAGAGGTGTTTGGTCGGTCAGCAGCACTCACGACTCTCATTCCCAGGTGGGGGGAAGCGCTTGACTTCAACGTCTTGCTTCTTTCTCTCTCTCTCTTTTTAATCCAGTCTTTCTCTCTTCTGTTTTTGCTTCACCTGTTACTTTTTTAAATCTGTCTTTTTTTTTCTTCTAATTTTCATTCTTTGTGGACAGAAAGAAGAGGGACACGAGTGCTGTTTTCTTGCTCTTGCGCAGTCAGTGAATCTGGCTTGAGCTGGTGCAGCTAAAGCTGTTTATACCAGGGAATGGCAAGCACGCTCCCCTGGAGGCCAACACACCACGGGGCATATGGGTGTGTATGTTAGAGAGATGGGAAAGCAGTGAGGCAAGACCCCCCCCCCCCCCCCCACCCCTTCCAAACTTCAAAACATGTTCTGCGTTTCTTTGACTGAGTTTGTGCACTCACTCGCTAGATGCTGCATGGATGAAATAACTCTTCCTGCCGCGTTGACACATTATCACTGAATGTGTTGGTTGGCGTGAATGATTTTCTCCAGAACACATTTCCAAGTCCTTTGCAGGAGATCCCAGAGAAAACTGCTCACCCAGTTAACACCACCTACTCAGTCCCGCGTGAAGAGATTCACGCAGATCTTGGTTGGAGCCGCGTTTCAGTCCCCTAGTTCCCTGTCCTCTGCACAGGGGGAGCTTGATTGTGCCGTGTGAGTCATGCTGAGTTGGAGGGCCCAGAGACTAGGCCACCCCCAACCATCACCTGAGGGACTCATCACAAGCACAATCTGTGCGCGCGAGATGCTGTCACGTCAAAACCATTGAGAGGAGTGTTAAAGTGGGTGCGTGGAGCATCTGCATCCTTAGAGAGAGAACCAGCTCTGAGCACTTGTCTGTGTGTGTGTGTGTGTGTGTGTGTGTGTGTGTGTGTGTGTGTGTGTGTGTGTGTGTGTGTGTGTGTGTGTGTGTGTGTGTGTGTGTGTGTGTGTGTGTGTGTGTGTGTGCGATGACTGAATCGGTTATTGACTTCTTTTGCTCAGCCTTTCATTAACATAGCTGATTAGCTCTCTAGAAGATGGATGGGACCAGTGGGACCAGAACATGCTTTCAGTTTTTTATTACACACATTATCTGGCAGTTATTAGCCATGGGTGGATGAGTGGAGGATGGCTGGGTGCGTCTTCCAGTGTCTGGTGCCACATGTGTTTATCTCCCCTCAATGTGCTCTGTGGTTGATTGTATGACCTTTTCACCCTTGCGGGATGGTGTGTATTACTGCCTGACAGCAATCACCCTGCTGCTGCTATCTTTAAAGGGGATATTTGTGAAACTAAATGCAGAGAGCTTCCAGCTGCATACATTGCGATTATGAGTCTTAACCAGCTTAATAAAAGATCTGAGCCTGACTGATATGGGGTTTTTGAGACCAATACATTTAGAGAGAATCATTCACCGGCTACTTAAATGTCATGTCATTTCTTCCGCTACAGAATATCATTAAGTGATGCAAACAATGAATGATCTCGGTGGATTAAGGACAAGGGCGCTAGCCTCAGCTGGATATCCATGATCTCCCATCTCTCAGACAGCATTTTATCAGGAAGCATCATTTATCTCTAGCTGATTTAACTGTGGGCAACAGATTACTTTAGGAAATCCTTGTCAAGCACTAAAATATGAAATTACACTTAACAACGTCGCTTAAAACTATTGGGAGGGATCAACCTCTCTAGGCTGGACCGCTTAGGAAAGACCATTACACAGTGAAAGGTCTTTTGTGGTCAGATGGATCAATATTGTACATCTTTTTGGGAAGAAATCTATGTTCTGTGCTCCAGAGATAACGATCAAGAAGAAAAGGACCATTAAAACTGTTATCAACAGCAAGTTTTAAAGACAAGCTCTGCGCTGGTCTGGGGTTGTACCAGTGCTCTTGGCAAAGGCATGGCTGACAAAGAAGAGGGCACGGCCTGCAGTTCTGACCCGTCACCAATAGAGTGTGGAGAATTTTGCAAAATGCAAATGTAAAATGCAACAATGTTGACCTAGTACTGTTGCTCACCTTGTGATACGTTTGCTGAAAGAACGGCAGAACGGAACCCGTCAAAGAGCTGCGAGAAGGAACGGCCACGTTGCCGCCGGCAGGTGAACCATATTTGGGTCTTAGCCTGTGACACCTTGCTGCATGTCACCCTCCTTCTCTCACCTGCATCTCCACTAATAGGTGTAAAATATTAATTAAAAATCTCACTCGTAGCATCCATCCATCCACCCGTCCGTATTATTTTGTATTCCTGTTTCATCCTGTTAAAGGTCAAGGGCCGAGCCTACAGCCTACCATCCCAGCAAATTACACTGAAAACTATGTCAGTCAGCTAAACAACAGTTTGATTTGGTTGAAAACTGAAAGGTAAAAAGCTGTCACAGTCATCACATCACATCACATCAGATGGACTAAACACTGACCAATTTTAAACGTATTTATTTGGGCTAAATCTGGAACAGTGTCAGACCAATGTTGAGCGTGGTCTTTTTGTACAAACTAAGGACAAAGATGGGCCACCCACCACCACCATAGCACATTTCAAAGTGCTTCACATAAAAATACTTAAAAATAATCCATTAAAAAGTAAAAGAGTTTAAAAGCAGAATTAAAGACAGACAGACATATATCAAAAATAATAAAACAAATGAACAAATCCAAAACCAATGCAACAAATGCAAGAAATAATAATAGCAGAACATAAAGAAACGGGTGAACGTATTAAATCGTTGGGAACCGTTATTACCAGAATAAAATTTCTCTCAATTTCTGTAGTTGCCATTCTTACATCAGTAAGCATCCGTGGACCCGGTCAGCCGCCCTACTGACGAATACCACACTGACAATATAGTGACAACATACTTGCAAATGTTATTTTCAAGGCTCTGCTCATTTTCCTGTCACCGGTACGTATGCTGGTTATAGGAAATGATGAGTGACAAAGGAGGAGCTCTCATCGACAGAGGGGAACATTTGGCTGTAGGAGATGTCTGGAAATGGCATGGATCTGTCAAAGTAATCTAGGTCCGTTCTGACATAAACCATTTATAAGAAAAATGTGTCACAAAGTTTATTAAGATTATGCTGAATATGTTCTGTTCCAGTACATATTAAGCAAATTAAGTTTATTCATTTTCCCATTATAGACTACTTTATACACACACACACACACACACACACACACACACTTGTGTCCAGGTATAAACTGGTTAGTGTGCTTTTTAAAGTGTCCAGAGTGTTTGGTGCCAATGCAGTGGGGGTCTCACAGTTCCCTCTTAGTGGTTTCATATGATCTGCAGAAACTCTGTTGCTCCACGCCTTTCGTACTTTAGGAACAAAAATAAGTGCTTAATACTGATGCTAATAATTAACTATCATGCACATATTTTTTTATAAATCATATGTTTTAGCTGAATATAAAAAAATGCTCTAATGTTTTTCACTGTGGGACTCTTTCAGTAGTGGATTCAGGAGGCGGCTGCTGCTCTGCCAAAGTCATGCTCTTCAAGTGTTTTGTGTCATTACTGTTTTACATGAACTCGTATGCATTTCACAGAATGTTTTTTCATTCATTTGAGGCCATTTAAGGACAACAACAAACGCAAAACCAACATAAACGGAGCTAAAAATATGAAGCTGTACTGTGCAAAAACACACGATGGTTAAAAGATATTGTAACATCGACAAACTCATGTTTCGGTGCTGTTGCATTAAATTCCACAGGGGACAACGTGATAGGTGTTTGTTTTCTGCGTGCCTGCAGAGAAATGCATCCCCTCCTCATGGGGACACGCAGAGGTGCTCCCGGAGATTTAAGACAGAGCTTTGAAGGCTTTAGGAAGTCTGGTAGTTTTCGCTTTAGCTGTGCATGTTCCTGCAAGGGGTGGATGCAAGGTGAAGGGACATGCCATTCATCACACTCTGCTCTTTCACATTTAAACCTGGCAACTAGATATACCACAGCAGACACGCCGTGACTTTGCAGGAGCATAAGCATACTCGGTGATCTTGTCCTCTCAAACGTGAGACGTCTGCTCGCAGTTTCAGACTACTGACAAAGACAGACTTCTTAGTTTGTAGCTTGTGAATGTAAAAGAAGAACTGTTGAGAGTGAAAATATATATTCAATGCTGTGCTTTTTTTCCCATCTTGGATGCTCCTTTTCTAACCACTGCTGGCCTAAAATTAAAAAAAAAAGGGGGGGGGGGGCAGATTTGACCTCAGTTTTCCTGTGGTGTGGAGATGACATTGGACATACTTTGTAAACCAGAGCAGAGTTGGAGAATTTAAGCTCAGCCTACGGTGGTGTCTGGGCTGGGCTGGATTTAGCAGCTCCTTGTTCCCAGTCCTTCTGGAGAGAGGACAAAAAAGAAAAAAAACAAACAAACAAAAAGGCCATTATTTTATATGCATTATGCAGCAAACAACACACAAAGCATGAAGCAGAATGTATTAGATCAGTGGAAAAGATTAGTGATTTATACTGGAGTCCCCATTTTGTGGCGTCACTTAACATGCAAGACCTGTGAGGATGTTATATCACAAAGAAGATCTTTCAGGATGACCGAGCTTGAACCCTCCGATCCCTGCGCTCCCTGCAGCTGAATTCAGCTTCCTGCTGCTGTCAAATTCCCTCTGTACTGCTCTCCTTAATGTTTGACCTACACTAGCGAGGTAATCCCAGGGAAGGACAAAAACAAAGTTCTGTCAGTGTGGGTGAAATGGGTGTGTGTGTGGGGGGGTGCATGTGGTTATAGCAAAATCCGGTGTCATGTGGCATGATTATGTGCCAGGAATCACATTGTTAAGACCGTTCTTATATTGATTCTCTTGAACCCCTAGAAATACAGTGGTGAGTGCTGTCAGCACAATTCAATTCAACTGCACTGATTTTTTTTTTCCTGACATGTCAAGCACAGCAGAGCTGTTGACAAAAAAATAAACCCATACACCCACACAAAGGGGCGACTCGACTCGTACTGCGGTCTGATACACAAGTTAGTGAGCAAGCTCATGTGCGGCAGCTGGGAGGCAGCTCCCGTGTTCAAGGACACCTTGAAACATTTGATTTTAACACCCGTTCGCCAAAGATATCCGGCGAAAGCTGCAATGTGTTCAAATACATATAAACTAATTTTACTTCAAAATCAAAATATTATTAAAGCTGTTTTCTTTTAATTTATCATACATTTAAAACAAAAAAACCTGCTTTATGGAATATTTCTTTTGCTTGTCAAGTCAAACCCAAACTTCATGCTTAAATATTCATAGCTGACATGAAGGATGCCGCGTTGTCAGGATCCCACCAGTAGTCCTCCCATCATCTAGATATGTAGATGCAGGACCAACTGTCACAGACATGCCCTCTTTGTGGCAGACGGTGCAGACACGTCTGTCATTTGATATTTAGCTCACGCTGAGCAGAGGAACAGCTGCCGGGCACAGGAAACGGAGAACAGGGGAGACTTTAAGTTGTGTAAGTTGTTTCTGACAGCTCCTCGTCTCATGTGAGACTCAGTCCCTTTAAGATTGGATTTTTTTTATTTTGTTGTACGTTTTGTTTTTTTCCTCTTTGGCTGGCCAGAAAAATGCAAATTGCCCTGTTGTACGTTCATAGGAAAAAGTTCAAGGGAGCTGTACTGATACTCTGCTTGTACATGCCGAAGATTATTTTGCACGCACGTCTGTTTAACTGAAGTTCTTGTAAACAGCTGAGGTCGTGCAGAAACTAGGAGTTATCTGTATGGCAACCAGCAGCAGCCAAAACGCGGATAAAAGGCTTTTAGATGAGAACCATCACAGCGTTGGTTTCCGTTCATACCCCTCCCCGTGCTCGTCATATGGGGGGGTTTGAACATACTTCATCTTCAGTATCTCTCGCTTGTTGGGGTTTTTTTTTTTTAAGCTAAATGAAACTACAATGCTGTGGAACCGGACTGCAACATTTGCATTATTTCCGAAATTATCCGAGGACTTTTCAAAGCCAAGTTGGTTTTGCAGATTTCCTAATTCCTAAGGGGGGAAACCTAATTATGGCAAAATGTCCAAACATTCACAATCCCTACCCTATCTTCCAGACTGTCCATTAGCAGTTCTGAGCCACTGCAATCCCTGCCAAAGAAGCACGCTGTTGCCTGGGCAACCTCAGTCCTGCCTCCGTGGCAGCTGTAACTGTGGTGAGGAGATACAGAGTGCCAGGGTGGACAGGTGTTTCTCGGGTCTTCAAGATCACCCGAGGTCTCTCAGACCTGCCTCCAATGTCGTTACACATGTGGAGCAGAACTAACAAGCTGCTCACACACAAACACACTCCCTGTGTCGCTCAGCTATACTGCTATCTGAACTGAGACTGCTGGGTTTCATTAATGGACTGTGTCAGGCTCGTGTGGAGTTAGACCAACACATGGCTGTGTTGCCAGTGCAGAGCAGGACGTCTGTGCCACATGGCTACAGTTTTTTTTTTTTTATTATTTTTAGTTAGTACAAGAAATAACTCAGTAACATGCTGCAGGGAATAATGGCATACTGCACAAAAAGTCACACATACTTTCATTACCTTACATCCGAGCAGAACGCGAAGGACACCTCGGAAATTGGCCCTTGTAAACTGTAATGCGTACTTGTGGAGAGCAGGAGCTGAAAACGCGACCATTTATGAGCAGCAGCGAGTGCAGACCATGAAGGAAGATAGTTCTGTTACTGAGTCAGTGTGGCGAGGCGCAAAATGTCTATTTCAGGGCTTGCTTTAAGTAGGGTGAGTCACCAGGCTTTTGGAGCACTCGAGGCTGCATATCTGTGTGTGTGTGTGTGAGTGTGTGTGTGTGTGAGCAGGCTTTTTTATGTGATAGTGCTGATTTCTTTTTTTTTTTTTTTTTTTTCCCCTCTTCCGTCCTCTATCTCCGTCACACACACGCGTTTGTCCGGAGGGTGCAGGTCTGTGACAGGTTAGCCGTTTTGGGTCCGGGCCATCCTCTCTCTGTCTTCCCCTCAGCTACGGGCAGCAGGCTGGCCTTCGTTTGGGTACAGGCAGGGACTTCAATCTGTTTGGTACATACTAAGATAAGTGAGGCCCACCCATCGCCTCAGCAGAAAATAGCCCAGGACAGACCTGCGAGTGCTAAAATATTATGCTCTGCTGGGAGGATATGGCTTCCAAAAAGAAGGCTGTGAACATTAATTTGCTGTGTCGAGATAGCACGGCGGGAAGGAAGACAGAGTGACGAATAGACAATGAGCGGGAGAAAAATGGCGATGGATGGAGGGAGAAAAATAAATGAGAGATGGAAACCGCCTCCAGCTGCCTGAAAAATGTCAATGGAACCCTAGGGATGCATTGATTAACCTCTCTGCTCCTAACCTGCCTTCACCTCCTCCACTGAGCACAACACACACACTGGTCCTCTATAAACATGATTTTAATTGGAAGCTTCACAACGTTTCGTCAATTTCATCAACCTCTTTTGTCTGTTTCTTATGCCCTTTTAATGCTGCAGTCTTTGTATTTTTCATGGATTTTTTTATTCAGGTGAATTGAATATAAGAAAAAACAATGAATTCAGTGCGCTTCGATAATCGAGCTCAGTTTGATTCAGTAACTTTTTCTGTCGTAGATTGATCCAAAATTTACTCCATGCTTTTATGAAAATCATTGTGGTCAGATAGGAAAAAGCAGTGCATCTTTGCACTTCTATCAGTGACATTGATTATTTCTGTGCCGTCTTATTCCAAGGTCCACCCCCTTCCACTCCTAAAATTCCTGCTATTCATTTCCATTTGATGTTTTTTTGTCCCAGTTTTTCAGCTGATGATTGTCCAAGCAGCCAGTTATTTACCCACTTGACTGCTACCAGTTATGTTGAAATTGTGATGTGATTTACCATGTGTACCATGATGTGCATTTGGGCATTTTAATTTGAAATAAGACTGAACTCTGACTGCAGCCTGGCTTATCTGCTCTGTGCAGCTTTTGACATGGCTTCTACCATCAAGTAGACCAGGTGTGTGTTTATTGGTACTCCAGGGCACAGCTCCCGGAATTCCTCTGAAAAGTGGTGCATCTGCTGAAATGTCAAGCTTTGCCATCATTTTGGTGTGCAGCAGCAGAGCAAAGACTGCCTGGTTCACTCTGGGCCACTTTCATGTCGGATGTTATCTCAGATCTGTTCTGGAAATTCTGAGACTGACATCTTCCATATTTCCTCTCTTTATCACAGTTTGCTCCCAGTTCTCCAAAGGTGTTTACGCCATCATTGGACTGTATGACAGGAAGACAGTCAACATGCTTATGTCCTTCTGTGGAGCGCTGCACGTCTGCTTCGTTACACCGTCCTTTCCCATCGAAACAGCCAACCAGTTTGTCATCCAGCTGAGGCCTGAGCTCCAGGATGCTCTGGTGGGAGTCATCGACCACTATGGATGGACCAAATTTGTCTACATGTACAGTTCTGACTCAGGTAGGAAACCTAATCACTCTCTTTTCAGCCTGCAAATGCTGCATGCTGTAAAAATGCAAAGTGGGTGAGAACACTGAGTGGTGTTCTCCAAAACATTTTATATGATGGCTTTCATATTGTCATTGTGACAACAACAATTTTTGTACAAACAAAGAGCTCAGAATAGAAAATATTAGCCACTGACAAGCAGATAAATTACACAATGGAACAAAAGATTAGGGTTTTCATTGGGCAGCAGTAAACTGTGTTGCTTCTGCTCCTTTGTCATTATTGTGCTGGAAACAAAGTGCTGACATTCAACTATAATGTTTTAATAAAACTCCTGCAAAGGCAAAGAAAAATAAAACAACACCTGTCACCATTTTCCTCTCAAAATAAGAACAAAAAAAGGGAAAAGAAGTGGAACAATTACCGTATGCCTTGCCACCTGTCACAGGTGTTGTGGGTTTTGGAGCATGACCAACTTTGGAGCATTTTGGACACACAAACTGAGCGTATAAACATATGTATACACATGTGCTTTTAGCTGGTGCAGATGTGTAACGCGTGTGGGGCTTTTATATGCTCTTGCGTGATTCAGGAGAGAATTAGGCAAGTTAAAGAAAACTTTACTCTCCAGACCTGATGCAGTTACAGCGGAGATGTCATTGTGGACCCCAGCTCTGGTTTGTGGTCACATGTGTCCCAGGGATGTTTTTTTAGTCGGGAGTGATCCTCTTTCTTATACATTCTAAGTGTTAGGTTATGCGTGTGTGTGTGTGTGTGTGTGTGTGTGTGTGTGTGTGTGTGTGTGTGTGTGTGTGCGTGTGTGTGTGTGTGTGTGTGTGTGTGTGTGGGTGTGTGTGTGTGAGTGAGTGAAAATATTAAATTCAGTTCAGGTAAATTTAAATCAATAATACTTTATACTTTTAATGCTTAATAATTTTGTTTTTTAATTCTTTTCAGTTTTTGTTTTTTTGTCGTGCTTGAACCTGCTTTTTGCGGCAGACAATGATGTAGAAATATATAATATACATAAGAACGTTCTAGCCTTTTAGGGAGCTTTAATATTTTTCCTTATTTCCACAAACATCTGTCTTACTCTCTTACCGTGGAGCATCCTGTAATAAACATGATAAATGCGCTGCTCATCTTTTTATTTTCAAAAGCCAAGAATAGGAAAACAAATTTGATAGACCATTAAACCTATCATAAACAATTTTCAGCAAACAGTTTCACATATTGCTATTTTCTCTACCTTGAATTGCTTGGTGCCCAGGTCTCCGTGTACTGCCTCAAGCCAAAAGGGCTCTTATGACAGTCAGATTCCATTATGATATTATTCCTTTCCAGGATGCCTTTGGAGGACCATTTTTACCTTGGCTAGTACTCCACTGTTAGGGTGACTCTGATTTATAGGCATGAATCAGGCAGATTTAAAAACAGTAGAGAGTATATGATGCAAACATTCAAAAAAGAAAAAAGAAACGAGCGTGGGGTAAAGAAATAGATAGAAGCTATAAAGAGATACGCATTGCAATGGCTCAACCACACTGATAACATTGAGAAAGGAAAGTTGAACCTGGAGGCTAGAACTGTAAATTCATGAGTAAGTATGTGTGCATACAGAGAGGCTAAAATGTTCAGCTGAATTAGTAAGCCTGTGTGTATGTAGGCTTCTCATTTATATATCTCGTCAATGAAAATGTTTAACACGCGTGTATGAGTATGATTTCAACTCTCATCCATAGCCACAAACTGAGATCTCCCTTAATTACTGATATTAATGATTTGTATATGGAAATACTGAATTCACAAAAAAGCATGGTTATGGAGCCATCAGCAAAAACAAAAGGGCAATAATACTGAATACAAATCTGTCTATGTATAATTTTTTAAAAAGAGAAAACACATGTACAGATGTTTATGAAGTGGATATGCATGTCTTCATCACACATTAAACTCTTATGAAGGAAATAACGTGTTTGTGTGTGCGCAGTATTACTACATCTAAGTGCTTGCTCAAAGCAGTACAAAGAGTTTATTTTTATTTCCCCCCATATTCTAATATTATATCAATTTTTATTGGAAGGAATATCTCATTTATTTTAGGAAGGGTGTGTGTTCGCTCATACCTACTATTGGCAAAAACCACCCAAAATAACCCCAGATGGATCCTCTTGGAAGCCTAAATCGGCTGATGATCTGGTCGTCATCCTGGAGCAGCAGGCCAGCGTGGTCCCTAAACTCAGGCGCCCTCTAAATTCTTCAATGTCCTCTAGTTGTGCCAAAGGTCGTTCAAGGTTCACAAGCACAAATCAAAGTTGCACAATTACGTACAACTTCACGCAGTCATTTATAGGAAACACAAGTAATTATTTAACCTTGCCATTTTAGAACTAATCTCATGTGACTTATTCTTAATTAATATAATCATCAACCCTGTTTTCTTCTCAGTGAGAATGAGAGTTCATCTCATTTCATGTGGACGTCTGTGCAGCTCACAAGCGATCACTCATTGATATGTGTTAACATCCTTACGTGACACAAACAGAAAAAGTATCAGTTAGCCTTGGGTTTAGGCTGTGGTAATCGCTTTAAGGCGTTAATGTATGTGAAAAAATCAGGCTACATGTGGTTTTCTTTTGTTGTTCAGGTGTAAGTAATAAGTGTTCAAACATAAAGATTTTTTTAAAAATATCACTTGACTTAAGGAGATCTAGGGAAACACATTTTTGGTGTATAAAAGCAAGTTTCACTGCTTTATAGTTGTGAACCATCAACTGACATAATTTATGAGGCAAAATATACACATTTTAAAGCCAGTTCAGAGATGTGTGTGGCGGTATGCACAAATCCACGCAGAGTTGATTTTTGAATATCCAACCCTGAGCGTTTTAAAAAAACGACAAATCCATGTTTTTTGTGCCCCTGTACAAATAACCATAATATTCTATAAATTTAGTCAAAATTGTCCTATTTTAAGCAAAAAAAAAATCTTTTACCATGGGGTAAGAAAATCTTTCTTGACTAGAATTCTTAAAACTATCAAACAATTCTAAAATATTCTTCTTATATTCTTGAAACAAGTTTTATTTTCTTACTTAGACAGGAGTTTTTGCAGCGTGCGCATAAGGCCCTGCTCTCTGTGAAACGGCTTGTGAGCCATGGTGCTGTCCATGGTGCTGAAACCTTTGCTGACAATTGTAATTGACCTGATTTTAAAACCCACTGACCTTTTTCACAACCATAATTAATTATCTTCTGTGTTCACATGCCTATCATCAGTTTCACAGCCACCGTTAGATCTGTCAGCACCAAGAACTGTAATTCTTCACTCATTAGCAGCAGCAAAAAAGAAGACACACCATCAAAGGCCCATTTGTTCACCATGTATCTTTCTAATAATACTTTACAATCCCCTGTAGATCACATTCTTTTTGGGTTTCCTCATTTATGTACATGTTGTGGTTAAATATAAAGCTGAAATACCAACAAGATTTTTTTCTCTTAACGACCTGGTGTCAAATAAGCAGCACAAATCGCCTGGAGAGCAGCTGCTGCACATTCTAATAAGGCCAAGCAATCATCTTTCATGCGCTGTGAATGCATTTCTCATTCTCCTTTTGACAGTTTGCTGTTGATTTTGTATATAAGCCAGTCATGAACTAGCGTGTATTTGCTCATAAAGTCCTGCATGCACACAAACAAGCAACCGTACTGGTTATATGCAACCCATGACTTGTGGACCCAGGGTGGCTTTAACAATGTTTGCCAGCTTTGCAAATGAAAAGCAAACACAGCAACATCATGTATTAGTGTACATTTCTGAGTTTTGTAATTGCTGTAATTCACTTGTATAATGGCTGCCAGTTAGATGTGGGTGGGAAAGCTGAGCCCGCCTGCTTCAGAGGAATCTGATTGGTCTGCTGCCAGCAGCAAATACGTACAACAGTGAGTCAGGCTGTAAATCAGAACTCAAGATCAATGTGTTCCCTAATCACCTTTTATTTCCTGTCGTAGCATAAGCCCTTAGCTCATTGGCTACTTTATCTGTTTCTCTGTGATGCTTCTCAGCGTCTCAGCACCGTATCAGTGACAGTGTAATTTAGTAGCACTGCCTGTAATTGGTCTTAAAGGACGTAAAGCTGGCTGCGAGTCTGCCGTATGTGATGATGCACGGGCTGATTATTTGTTAGCATGAAAGTGGTGATTATTTAGCCCAGCGGCGCACATGCTGGAAAAGCACACCTGTAAGTGTCAGTGTGCTTAATGGACTGCCCTGCTCGTTACACTTTATCACCAAAGCTACAGGGGAGATTTTGATGGATAAGCTTTTCGGAAGCAGTCTCCAAAGATTCACAAGGCATTTTAATTTTTTTTTCAGCTCATGATATAACATCACACAATAGGAGGCTAGATGAACATATTAATTTATTGTTCTGAGAAGAACACTTAGTTGTTATTCATATTTTTTTATTGCAAATGCCCAAACAATTTATTTTGGCAGCTCCAAAAGTATGTTTGTGCTTTATGTGTCTTCTCTTGCCCAGGCCTGTCAGTACTGCAGAAGGTTCTGGACACAGCAGCAGAGAGGAACTGGCAGGTCACCTCGGTCAATGTGGAGACCATGACGGAGGCCTCCTTTTTGAAAGTGTTCCAGGATTTGGACAAGAGGAAGGAGGGACAGATTATCATTGATTGTGAGACTGAGAGGCTCACTGGCATTCTCAAAAAGGTAAAAAAGAATTCTCCTGTTTATGTCCAGACAGCCCATTATCTAATTATTAGAAAAATATGGTGCAATTTTAAGCTAAAACATGTATAACTCAATAAAACAATATTATATGGGAAGTGAGTTATCTTACCGGACACACGTCAAACTGATTATCCCAATCTATTCTTCAGTTTAAAAAGCATCTAATTAGATTTAGGAGCTTCTTCGGAAAAATATACTATAATATAAACAGAAATGAAAACATTGTAGGACGATGCTGCACACATTTCAATCAGGTCAATAAAGGTTAGAGGCAGGAAACTGAAATAAGGGGTTAGAAATGGAAAGACGTGGTTGTGTGTACACTCACTCTGGTTTTTTTTTTTTGTTTTTTTTTGGTCTCCTGGAGGATCAAGGACATGAAGGATAACTAACACAGTAATGGTATTTTGAGCCAGTAAGTCTAACTGACTGTTTGCCAACCTCCTCCCCCAAATAGACATTGTCCAGCCACAGATTAGCAGCAGTAACTTGGCAAGGCGTACTTGTGAAAGCCTTGTTTGTTGTTGTTTCTTTTCTAGGTAATAAAGTGATGTATGTGTGTTTGAAGCCAAACCTTTGGAAGAAGTAACATCTACAGTTTTCTCATCAGCAACAAAGTGCAAAAACACTGCATGTTCATTCCTATCTAAGTTACATATCTAAGTTACATATTTCCACCAAAAAAACATTTAGTTTCTTCCAGCTATGAGCTACTTGTAGTAAGTCTGGATGTATTTGTTACAACAATACAACCAATGGCATTTTGGAATATTTCCAATAAAAAAGCCAGTCCCTGAAGAGGCGTCTTGGTGCTTAATGACAAAAGTGTATGTATCATCTGTTCTGCTTCTTGGATAAAATTACTGCCTTATTCTGGAGAGATTTATCTACTTTCTAATCTAAAGTTTTGATTTGGCAGTTGTACAAATATTCTTTTGCTGAAGTGTTTCTTTCATACCCAACTCTGCTCTGGTGATAAGGGTAAGGAGACCTTATAACAGCATGTATCCTAGCGCTTGACTACAATACTCACCTAAAAAGTTAAAGTGTACAATTTCTGAGTATAGGCGACTTTCCGTGTGAGGTCATCACAGAGGTTTGTGTACAGCTGCTGGGAATAAAGAGTGGTAATCCAGGTTTGCTTTGCAGTCCTGTAAAATTTAAGATCTTGGTCAAGGGCTGCCACAACGATCCTGTGTGAGAACATGATTAAATAGAGGTGACAAGACAGTTAGCTGTGAGGATCACCAAGAAAGTTGGATGGAATTGGGTTAATGTACTGAGGAGCTCACACCATCTAACCAAGAGAAGAAGCTAGTGAATCCAGACCAGTAAAAGTGTGAACTTGGATATCATGAAAGTCCCTGCTGTGCCCAATTTATGTCTTTAGATCAAAATCTTAAAAAAATATTTTGTAATCAGAATACAATTATGTACATCTGTAGATGTATATGTATGCAGATTTTGTTTTATATAAACCCTGCACCTTTCAGGGTCCGTCAGAACACGTGGTAACTCAACTGAAGAATATTGGCACGGCCTTATAATTTCTCAGCTTATTCTTAGTCAAAACTACGCCATCTGGGAGTTATGTCTTATACAGTGTGTTTAGAGTAGCTGTAATTTCAGTTGCGATTGGCAGGTTGTAAAGTCACATTGTCACCAACATTTTTACTGTAAAACTAATGTTACCACTATTCTGCTGATACTGTCAAAAAAGGCAAGCTGAAATAAACGCCTACAACCTGGTAATTACTTTCAGCTTACATTCTTTACAAATCAGTTCACAAACCCTGTGACATGAAATAATTCATGAAATAGTTTTTATATGGTAGGGTGATTTCATTATTGAGTCAAAAATAAGTTACAAACAATAAAATGTATGCTTATTCAAGGAGTGTATTAAAATCTCTTGACTGCTGACCATTTTTCTGCCCTCCGGATGTGCACATATCAAATAATGTTTGTAAGCAAGAAACCCGTCTATTTTTTATGGTGTTTCAGAGTTAATTTCCTGGAAGTAATTTCTTGAGTAATTTGCTGGAAAACCATTTAAAAATCCTGATGACTTGTCCTGCAGCCGCTCCATTTTCTGTATTCAGAGAAAACATTTATGCATGCAGGAGCAGAGAGCACATCACTAACTGTTTCAGCTGGAGATATGTTTTCTCTGACTGAAGAACTTGGTTTTACAAAAGAGAGGATCGTTTTTGAACTAATGTTTATGCAGTCTAATATCTGAACTTGTAAAGTAAGTGCTTTGGTGTAATAATCAAATTTTCTTCTTTAAAACAGCGTTTTTTAAAACTGTCATGTAACTTAACAGAATGGTGGCTAAAATAGCGGTGTGGTATTTTTCTGATGATGTTTATGAGAAAACAGTGCAGAGTTGTGGTGGTTAGCACAGTTGCCTGACACAGGAAGGTTCCAGGTTCTCCGTAATTGCGCCTGTGTGGGATTTTTCCAGGTACTCCAACTTCTTCCCACAGTCCAATATGCTTGTTAGGTTGACCTGTGATTGTTAGTGAATGGATGTGAGCGTGGATGGTTGTTTGTCTGTGTGTTCCTGGGTGTGTGTGTGTGTGTGTGTGTGTGTGTGTGTGTGTGTGTGTGTGTGTGTGTGATGACCTGTCCAGGGTGTACCTTATCACTCACCCAACGACAGCTTGGATAGTCTCCAGCCCATCTCTGTGACCATGAACAAGATTAATTGGTACAGAAAATAGATGGATGGATAATATTTAGAACGTTAGAACTAATTAGCTCTACCCACCACTCCATAACACTATTTTATTTATATATCTGGTACTCTATTTTGACATTTTGTCTGGCATAGCCAGTCTTTCCTATAAAGTCAATGAATCACCAAAGCCCACTTTGAGAAATGTTTTTCAAAAGTAATGCACCTTTTTTCACCCAGCTCATACACAGAATGCAGAAGTTAATCAGGTAACTCAAAAGAGCTGATGAATTCAGCTCTAAGCAGCTGCCTCCCGTTTGGCCAAATAAACAGTTGCCACCTCAAAATGATTTGCCATTTGTCTCCGTCGCTCTGAAGTCAAGAACCCATGATTTCAAAAGCCAAAAGCTTCTAAAAGTTTGAAGTGTTTAATTACTGCCTTTGTCAGAGCAAACATGATTCAGCAGAAAAGTCAGTAAGCCGTAATTTATTGTGTTTATTGAAATCACTCATACGATTTATAAATTGTTAGTCAGGCTGTATTTTTTTTTTTCTTTTCCTGTTCCAGGACATTGTTCATAAAAAAGATTAAGCTCACACACCTCGCACACCCATAGTCTCCGTCTGTATGAGTAGACAATGGCTGTTGAATGTTATTGATGACCTGGTGTCTACAGTTAAGGTTATTGCATCAGTTTTCATCGGTTTACAGGAGCTGAGCCTGAGAAGTTCTCAATTCAGACGGCCCCCATCAATCACAGACATCTGCTCTCTGCCTCCACACTGCCTTGCCTGTTCCCCTATATATATATATATATATATATATATATATATATGACCCCCTTGCCCTTTAAACTCATTCCTAGGCTCATATCATGCATTACACAGAGTGTCTCCTGATAACATCACTGAGAGTATCCTGAGGGTCATTCCTCATATATGCAGAATGTTGACTCTCTCGGTCTTTGGAAAGCATTTACTCTGGCTGAAAATACAAGGCTGAAATATTTCAGTGTGTTTTGTAACAAAAGGACAAAAGTGACAGATTCTCTTTGGTCTGAACTCTGCATGACATTTCTAAATTTGCATGTATGATTAAAAAGTGAGCCAGAGCCAAAACCTTTCCATTTAAATGTCCATTCAGGCAATGACGTGTGTATCTTTCCCGTTTGTAGGGCACATTGTTGTCTGCGCCGTGTGTGTCTCCTCCATTGCTTTAGTTTTCCTTGCTCAAGGCTTGGCCACGGGACTTGCCTAGAGCTGGGGTCACCATTAATAACAAATGCCACCTTCTGTCATGACCTACAGCATCTTCAGACACACATAACACACAAAGTAGTAAACGTGCATACCCATAAGCATACACTAGGCAAAGGGCCTCTTAGCCATCCATCCAATTTTATCGCAAATCTGGATCCAGGTTGTAGGGACAACAGTTTGAGACCTTTCAAAGACCTTTTTCTCCTCAGCCACCACATCTAGCGCTACTAGGAGTAGCACTGGGGCTTTTTTTAAGCCAATAGAGAGCTGTAGTGCCCCCAGCAGGTCCTGGATGTGCCCCAATGATGATAGGGGTCTGAAAAAAACCTCCCCTAAAAGGCTGAACCCAAACCATGGCCAAACCACATCAACTGACCTCCGGACTGGAAGGAGTCAACATAAATCAACATAAATTGATTCATAAAGTCAAAACTTTGCATTTATGTCTCTTCTTCTTTAGAGGTCCCCCAATTCATCTGTAAAATCTCTCGCTCAGTTTTGACCCCCAGTTGAATTAGAACTAGTTGAATTCCTCCACATGAGTTAGCAGATCCTTCCCAACACATAGCAGCCAGGCCTCCGATTCCCCACTGAGAACCATGGCTTTGGACTCGGAAGTGCTGATTCTTTTCCCACCCAAAACGCAAACTGGTTCAGTGACTGCTGGAGAGCTTCTTCTTGAGGAACGCGACAGGATCACATATCTGAAAACTGACCCAAAAGAAAACCCTCCACTTGCATGGCTGACATCATAGGTTTATGATTAACTGTGCTATTAATTAGATTGTATTAAAAAATGCTCCCACTCATCTTTTGTCTTATGTGGCTGTTAAACATGATCACAAAAGCACATTTGTTGTATTTGTTCACACTGGTAAGCTCCAAATTCGGCCAAACTGAACATTTCTTACCTCATGTCACATACATATCTCGATGTCAATAAAAATCATGCTCAGAGTAGCTGTGGCAGTCGTAGACCTATCCTGGCGCTACACTGCTCATTACTGCTGATTAGGTCTGGGTTTTTCAAGGGCTCAGATTTGATGGAACCTGTTCTTTATACTAAGGTCTTAAATCTTGATTGGCTTGTTATGGCTTGGTCAGCATTGTTAAGAATGCACCTAATGGTGCAAATTTCAAATATTGAGCATTTACTTAACGCTTGTGTTAATGATCGGCAGCCTTCCTCTCCTCTCATTAGCTGCCCAGAGCTCTGATGCATTGATCTTTGTTCACCAAGCAGGTTAGGACTAAAGAATGCCAAACCACAGTGTGATAGCGGTTTATACTTTAAAATGTAAATAAGATCTGGCAGCTGAAGACAACATGTCGAAGAACTGCTAATGGGATTGCTTTAAAGGTAAATAGAACCCCCAAAGTTTACTGGAACATATCCTCGGATGGATTGATTGGCTGACTTCAGGGTGGCTGTACAACTGTGCAGCGACACATACAAAAGATTTAGCTTGAAACGTTTGCAAATGAACATCTGAATAATGTTGATGCATTTTGTAAGTCCTGTGGAGTGATGCGGTGAGAAAAGGTTTATTTAGAGTTTTTAAGTGTGGTGATAAATCAGTTATGGGTAAAGCACTGACGCTACCACATCCCACGATATACACATGGAAACATTTACTGGTACCCTTCTATTACAGGACGTGGTTACTAAATGAACCTGAAACTGAGAAAAGCAATAATAGATGGTAATTTACGGAACACTGACAAATGAAAATCAGACATCCCATCCATCTGTATCTGCGTACTTCTATCCAGGATCACAGCGGCCTCATGGAGCCTCTCCAAACTCTCTTAAGATGAAATGCAGGGGCTCATTCTGGACATGTTGCCAGTCCATCGCAGGGGAAAATCAGACATTGCTGTTGAATTACGGTGACCGAGGAGGACTCCACTGTTAAGAGCAAATCATAAAAATAGCCAGACTGAAATTTGTCAAAATACATATTGACAAGGAGCAAGTCTTCTGGGAGAATGTGCTTTGGACAGATGAGACAAAACTGGGTTGCATCAGTTCTATGTTTACAGATAGAGGAATGAAGCACTCAAAAGAAAAAGAAGGCTGTAGCTACTGTAAAACACGGAGTAGAGTCGGTTATCTTATGGGGCTGCTTCGCTGCGCCTGGTACAGGGTCTCTTAAATCTGTGCAGGTACAATGAAATCTCAAGAGTATCAAGGCTTTCTGGAGTCAAACGTACTGCCCGGTGTCAGAAATCTTGGACTTAGTTGCAGGTCACGGGTCTCCGCCGGGATAATGGCCCAAAATACACAACAAAAAACACCAAGAATGACGAAGAACGAAACATTGGACTATTCTGAACTGACCCTCTATGAACCCTGATCTAAATCAAATCTAACATCAGTGGAAAAATGCTCAAACATTTGAGCATTTGCTCTTGTTTTGTTTTTTGTTTTTTTTTATAATTACTTGAAATGTTTTAGGTTTGTTGCACCTTAATTTGCTCTTTCAGAGATGAACAGAATCAGAGCAGTGACGTCAAGTTGATGAATATTGTGATTTTCAGGGTTTACATAGCTGACTAAAAGAAAAATATTCCAATTAGACCCGTCTCAGAAATACCAGACTCACCCGAGAGAAAGGCGAAGAACATTTTAATCAAGCATAAGTCAAAGAGTCTTTTAAAACTGAGACAAATAAAAATGAGGTCTGGTTGCTCTGATTTCCTGGGAGCCTAGTTTCTGTCTTTTTTGCACAAGGTCAAACACTTTTAACTTAACTGTCTCCGATACACTGCTGAGATATTCTACTCTCAGTCCCCCTCCTGCACACACAAACATTTACAAAGCAGCATCCTGTTTGTCTGTGACAAGCACTCGATTTTCTACCTCTCTTCTGCTCCTGCTTTCAGATCGTTGAACAAGGAAAGAATGCAAAGAGCTACCACTACATCCTGGCCAACTTGGTAAGAAACCATCACATTAATAATAACACCTTTCTGTTTAGATTCCTTGACTAAATTGACCATATGCTTCTCTGCATATAGGTATTTTTTAATATCTCCATTGTGTTGGAATCCCTAATAAATTGAGCTTTTAGTAGCATTCAAGACTTTCAGTGCTTTATCAGCAGTTTAATAGACTTGTGTGTGCCCGATAAATTAGGGTGCAACTATCTGACGTAACATCTCATT